>JAJTUV010003803.1:0-48054 GCA_021653895.1 Mastomys natalensis | reverse complement strand
AAAAATGTTCAGGAAACACAACGAATTCAGCCATGCTTGGAGGTTACAGAATATACCAGAAACAATACAAAGAGGAGATTCATTTAGTTATTTAGGTTTAAAAAACTGTCAAAAAACAATTTGACCACAAAAGGTATAGAACCATAGAGACCAATTGCAAACTCTTAACAATTTTCAAAAATTATTGGGAGATATTAACTGGCTGAGGTCTACAATTGGATTAAGTATCTATGAGTTAAGCAATTTGTTTCAAGCATTATAAGGGGATTCAAATTTAAACAGGCCAAATGTCTAATAGTTTAATCAAAAGGGGGAAAAAACGAGTTAACTCTTATAGAACAAAGACTACAAGATGCATATGTGGATCAAATTGATCCTAAACTTGATTGTGTTCTGCTATTTTACCTTCAACTCATTCTCCTTCTGGGCTTGTTATGCAAAGGGAAGATAGTATTATATAGTATGTTTTCTTAGCTCATAATTAAAATTAAAAATTAAAGGACTATATAGACAAGATTCCTAAATAAATTATAAAAGATAGAATAAGACTACATCAATTGTCAGGAACAGATATGGCCAAAATTGTGTTACCTCTGCCTACTGTTGAGATTATGTCATTATGGGTGATACATAAGGATTTGCAAAGAGCTTCTAATAACTACTTAGAAATTAATAACAAATATCTGAAAAGTAAACATATATAGTTTATAAAAAGAACTAATTGGATCCTCCCATGCATTGTAAAGAGAACACCAATTCTAGAGGCACCAACATTTTATACTGCTGCAAACAAGATAGGGATGGCAGGTTATAGGTCAGATAAAATAAGCAAGGAGATCAAAAGTCCATCTACATTGGTTCAAAAGTCAGAATTGTATGCAATCCTTATGGTATTATTAGATTATCTTGAATCTCTTAATATAATTATGATTCTTTATATACAGAAAGAGTTGTTTTGCATATAGAGACTGATGATTTTGTTCCTGATAACTCAGAATTAACTTTGTTACTTATGCAACTGCAAAAGACGGTGAGAAGTAGAAACTGCATTATATAGGGCTCATATTTGCCTTCATACAGGTTTGCCAGGTTCAATGACGCAAGATAATGAGGAATATAACCAATTATTAATAGGAAGTAAGTTAGAAGCCTCAAAATTTCATGAGAAACATATTAGTGGGAAGGGTTTAAAGAAAGCATTTCTAGCCGGCCATCGGTGGCGCACCGCTGCAGTTGCTGTGCTCTGGAGTCCGAGGCAGCCCTCTCTCCCGAGTTCGAATCCAGCCTGTGCTTGCTCACAGGGGAAAAAAAGCATTTCTATCACTTGACAAAAGGCATAGAAATAATAAAAAATTATCCTACATGTTCTTTAAACAACAAAACTCTATCAACTGTTGGTAGTAACCCTAGGGGTACCAAAAGAAGTGACATCTGGCAGATGGATGTTTTTTATTTTGCAGAATTTGAAAAACAAAGATATATACACCATAACATTGACAGATACTCAGGGATTCAATGGCCAACTGCTTTAAATTCTGAGAAAGCGATTTTGTTGTTACACACTAATTAGAAATAATGGGAATTATGGGGATATCTACACAAATTCAAACTGACAATGCTCCCACATATGTATCCAATAAGATGAAGCAGTTCTTTGCATATTATAACATAAAGCATGTTACTGCTATAGCACACAATCCCACAGGACATGCAATCATAGAAAGAGACACTCATATCTTTAAAAAGATGCTTATTAAACAAAAAGGGAGAATAAAAACCTACAAGCACAGACTAAATAATGCATTATTAACTCTCAATTTTCTTAATGTTGAGGTGAAAGGAACAGCAGCAGCTGAGAGACACTGGGTTATCAAAAAAAACTGAGGAACTAGGCAAGCCAATATACTATATGAATGTGTTGACATTAGAATGGAAACCTGCAATAGTTTTAAAATAGGGAAGTTGGCCTTGATATGCATAATTATTCTATTATATCTGACTTTTCATTTCTTTCTCCTTCTGCTCTGGTGAATTCTGTGAAACTAGATGTTCCTTGATATAATGATTCTTTTTTATTTATTTAAATCAAATCACAATTTTTACTTATTCACACAGGTGTTATAAACACAAAAAGGCAGGACATGGGGAAGGGATGACACTGGAGCGGAGGTGTTCAGAGGGAAGACAGATACCTGTATCTGTAATTTCAGAACAGGGTATCAGCTGGGTGAAGGTTCAGGGGACAGCACTAGACTCTGCCTATGATTCAGTTGTCCTTATCTAAGTTGGTACTCTCCACGAGGTACCTATTTACAAGGTCTATGACTACTTGACTGCTAAATTTCCCACAAAAGCTGCTTTTCAATAGCTTTACCATTTGCTTCGTTTTTCCACAGAGACAAACCTAGGCTTGAGCTTCAATAAGCAGTCCTATTGTGATTTTAGGCTATGGCTGATTGTAGGCCTTCAGTGTAAAGCAGGCTGCTGACATCCATTTCTCTAAGTATTGAAGGGCATGTGATCCTATCTTGCAAAGGCTGGGCTAAGCCTGACCCTCCAAAAGAAGGGACCTTATGGCTCAAGTCTTGCAAGTTGCAGTGAGGCTGAGCGCCATACCATCTAAGTTTTTTCCTGAAGGCTACTTTTACATCTACCTATGTCAGGCTTGTGCCCAGAACCCAGAGAATTTTTTTTTCTGTAATTGCCTTAGTTGTTACTCAACCCTAACAAGAATTCATCAGGACCAGAGGTTCTTGGTCCTCTCTGCTTTGTTTCCTGGAAGTCCCTTTTAGGTAGAGGAATGAGTTGGAACACCCTGGATAGGTACCCCATCTTGGTCTCTGGTCTCCAGAGTGAACCCTATGTTGAATGTGAGATTGGTTTCAAAATCATCCTGTTGTCACAAAGCTTATCTTGAGTTTTAAGCCCAGACCTAAGAAATTAAATAAATAAGTTTAGGTACCAAAATCGTACGTGTGTTAAACAGAGAGTTTAAACCATTTGTCCAGCTATATTTCATATTACTCTCTTTATTTGGTCCGTCTGACCTTTTACAGTTCAAAGCTCCCTGTTTTCTATGTAAAAAGTTTTTAAAGGCAATAAACCATTCAATTTACAATCTTTTTATGTAAATGATATTAACAATCAAAACCCTTGCAAGTTTGGGGACATTGAGGTAATGATTCTTTAACAATCAGAAACTGACAGGGGGACAGCACAGTCTTGACTGCAAAGAAGTTTTGGAAAATGCTAAAATGACAAAGAGTTAGAATACTAGTTACTGCAAGAAAGTTAAATCATTCACATAATTGAAAAAATAACTGCCAGTATGAGAGCACTAAAAGTCCATCATAAGTGAAGAAATATATGCAGTTTTGAGATCATGGTAAGGAAAAATAGGATAGGGAAAAAATGGATAAACTTAACATGGAATTAATCGAAAGGAAACCATTATGTGCAACAGTAAAAGCAGAAGCTAGCAGAACCCTGAGTTGGGATTAATCTGAGTCTTTGCCACTGCCTGGCTTTTTGCCCATGCCAATATTATTAGAGCTTCACAGGAAACTGCATGCAACTGACATTGGACTTTGAGCTTGAAGTATGATAAGTCAAAAGTCAAAGTTTAAATAATGATAAGTTTGCAATTTTTATTTTGACTATGGGCCTGGAATAAGGGAAGTTTGAAACTTTGGGGAACAATCACAATTCTTAATTCTTAATTCTTTGTAAGATGTGGCCGTTCTTTTGATTGTGATCTGGTAATGATTATACAATGTCTCTTTTTCTACTTGCCTTTGAGTAACAATAAAAGACTGGGGTGAGTCAAAGGCAAGAAGAGAGCACACAGAGAGTGACTGGGTGCATGTATGAGGGAAGGAGAAAGAGTGCAACCTCCAGCCCCAGGAGGAGGGAGTGAACTTGCAAGCAGGAGTGAGTGCTAGTGTGCTAGCCTGAAAGAGAGTGTGCTAGCCTGACAGGGAGTGCTCAAGAGAAAGTGCAGCCTCAAGCCTCCAGACTTGCCCATTAGCTTGTACCTGAAAACCTTGCCTGTGTGGTTTCATTCATTCATTCATTCACACTCCAGATTTTATTCCACCCTGCTCCACCCTCCACCCTCCCACTTTTCCACAACCCATACCTCCAACCCACCTCCTGTCTCCACGAGGCTGTTCCCACCTCCACCCCTACCCCACCTGAGCTCGTACTTCCTGGGGCCTCCAGTTTCTTGAGGGTTAGGTTCATCTTCTCTGATTGAACACAGACCCCTCTGCTGTATATGTGTTGGGAGCCTCATATCAGCTGGTATATGCTGCCTTTTTGGTGGTCCAGTGTTTGAGATCTCGGGGGTCCACATAAATTGAGACTGCTGGTCCTCTTAAAGGGTCACCCTCCTCCTCAGCTTCTTTCAGTCTTTCCCTAATTTTCTTATGTGCCTTCCAGATATCCCTGCTTCCATTTGAGAACCCTAATCCTGTGCTGAGGCTGGACTCCAGCAATATATGAAAATGCATCCATGTACTCCACCATATAAACAAAATGAAAGAAAAAAAACACATGATCATCTCATTGCATACTGAAAAATCCTCTAACAAAATCCAATACCCCTTCATGTTACAAGTATTAGAGATATTAGGAATACAAGGCACATACCTAAACATAATCAAAGCAGTATATAGCAAGCCAAGAGAACCAACATCAAGCTAAGTGGAGACAAACTTAAAGCAATTCTGTGGGACTGCTTAAGGGTATCTTGGTTCTTGGCTGGGCATGGGCCTGGAACCCCGAGACTCCAAGGGAGAAATGGCAGGAGTTTAGCCACATCCCCAGAACCCAGGGAACTGCCAAGCAGTCTAATCTCCATAGACCTACATTGTTCAGTCAGGTAGGCCATTACAGCCCCTCCCAAAGTGCACAGGTAGAGGGTGTGAATATAGGCCTCAGGCTCTAGAGAGATTTACATACTAATGAAGGCCAGAGGGCAGAGCCAACTAAACCTTCCCCAGAACCTCCCCCTTTCTCCCTCCCTATTTAACTCAGGTCTGCCCTGAGTTTCAGGGGAGTACATCCAGATCCATCCACCACCCGCCATGAAAATAAACTCTTTTGGAACCAAGGACTTCCTCGTATCATTGGGGCCTGCTGTCGACAAAGCTTCCAGCCTTTGGAACTCCAGACCTTTCTCCTGTATGTGGGACATGCCGCCTGGAAGCCCCCAGGACTCCTCTACTGCCCCCCCCCCCTGTTTCCCACACAATTCTACTAAAAGCAAGGACAAGACAAGGCCCCCTACTCTGTCACTATCTATTAACTGTAGGACTTGAAGTACTTGATAGAGCAATAAGACACCTCAAGGAGATCAAAGGATACAAATTGGAAAAGAAGTAAAAGTATCAAAATTTGTGGTTGATATGACAGTATACATAAGTGACCCAAAAAGTCTACCAGAGAACTCTTACAGCTAATAAAGAGCTACAGTGAAGTGGCTGGATAATAAATTAAGTCAAAGAAACCACTAGCCCATTTTTATATAAGTGATAAACTGGCTGAGAAAGAAATTAGGGGAACAACACCCTTTACAACAGCCAGAAGTAATATAAAATACCTTGTGTAACTCTAACCAACCAAATGAAAGACCTGTATAACAAGAACTTCGAGTCTCTGAAGAAAGAGAGTGAGTAAGATATTAGACGATGCAAACATCTCCCATGATCATGAATCTGTAGGATTAACTGTGAAAATGAACTCCTCACCAAAAGCAGTCTACAGATTAAATGCAATTCCCATAAAAACTCCAACACAGTTCTTTACAGATCTTGAAAGAGAAATTCTCAACTTCCTATGGAAAACCAAAATCCCAGGATAACTAAAACAATCCCAGACAATAAAAGAAGTTTTGGAGGTATCACCATCCCTTACCTCAAGCTGTGCTGCAGAACAATAGTAATAAAAAACTACATGGTATTGATATAGAAACAGATAGTTCAATCGGTAGACTTGAATCAAAGACCCTGAAATAAACTCACACACCTACAGTCACTTGATATTTGGCAAAGAATACAAAACCATACAATACAAAAAAATAAAGCATCTTCAACAAATGGTGCTGCTCTTCCTGGATGTCTGAATGTAGAAGAATGCAAATAGACCCATACTTATCACACTGCACAAAAGTCAAGTCCAGGTGGATCAAAGATTTCAATGTAAAGAGAGATACACTAAATTAGTAGAAGAGAAAGTGGGAAATAGCCTTCAACTCATCGGTACAGGAGACAACTTCCTGAACACAACACCAGTGGCTCAGGCTGTAAGATAAAAATTGATAAATGAGACTTCATGAAATTGAAACTGTTCCCTCAGTCACTACTCCATCCTCAATCTCTGGTTTATTTCTTTTAGTTTGTTTTATATGGCAGATTACTTTGATGAGTTGTTATAAACCAAACTATCCCCGCATCCCTGGGATGAGGCCTACTTGATCATGATGGATGGTGGTTTTGATGTGTTCCTCCATTCAGTTTGCAAGTACTTTATTGAGTTGTTTAGTGGACACTTCAATACCTCAGTTCATACAGCAGTGGTCTGTAGTTGACAAATATATTTTATACATAGTTTTATAGCTTTATCATTTATATATAACATATAGTATAATATAAATATAGACATATATATGTAAACATGCTAAGCATGTAGGTCAGTAGTGGAGCACTTGTCTAGCATCTACAAGTGCTAGAGCACATGTGAGACTATAAAGGAACTGAGAACTAGGAGCCTTCTATATTACTATTGGAACTGTAAATACGAAATGATAGAGCCTCAAGCACCTGAATGTGCATAGAAGTTATAAAGACAAAAGGGAGAAACCCCAAATAACATGATGAATGGGTAAAAAAAAAAAGTGGGGTATATTAATACAATGGACTAGTATCTAGATATGAAAAGAGGTATTGATACTTTCCTATAACATGAATAAACATTACAATTAACAATACAATTACAATTAACTCTGTGAAAGAATCCAAACACCAAAAAGGAGATATTTCTATATTAGATGATTTCATTTCTATTAAATACCCAGAATGAGCTGGGTGGTGATGACTCATACCTTTAATCCCAGCACTCAGGAGGCAGAGGCATGTAGGTCTCCATGAGTTTGAGAACAGTTTGGTTTACAGAACTAGGTTCAGGATATCCAAGGCTTCTCTCTCTCTCTCTCTCTCTCTCTCTCTCTCTCTCTCTCTCTCTCTCTCTTTCTTGAAAATCAATCAATCAAACAAAAAACTGCCTAAATCAAAAACCAATAATCAATCAAACAGCAACAACAACAAAAGCCAACAGAATGAGAAATCTAAAGCCGAAGTTAGATTGGGTTACAGTCTATTTACTCACTAACCAAAGGACCCCCTACATATCTACTGTGAAAGCTATTGGTGCTCTAACAACCTGATTTTAAGGTCCTATTTTTGATGGTAACACTTCTGTCATCAAAGAGGGATAGGTTGAGCTGGTGACTAACAAGTTGATAGGGAGTAAGGTCTGGAGGAATAAAGAGTAACTTCTAATGACCAGAGGGTATCTTCTCAAGGACAAAAAGGTTTTCTAAAACAAATGGGAGGATGGTTGCATAATTTTAATGACATACTAAGAAAGCACTACTAGCTTGTATACTAGATTGTATACTTTCAAAGAATGAACTTAGTACATAAGTGTATTACATACCTGTAAACCTATTATTATTGACAGATTATATTTATTTCATGTGTATGTATGTTTTGCCTGCATGTATGTATGTGCACTGTGTGTATGTCTGGGCCTGTGATGATACAAGAGGGTTCTGGATCACCTATAATTAGTTTTGAAGATGGTTGTGAGCTGCCTTGTAGGTGTTAGTATAGATTGCAAGGATTGTAGCTAACAGATATTGAGGATTACCTTTGTCCTCCAGTAGCATACAAGTTACCTTGAGTATTATGAACTCTAGTTAGAAGGGTGAACAGTCAAGGTAGACCCCAACTCAACCTATTCCACTGTGATGACAGAAATATTACCTTTAGAAATCAGTCTTTAACATCAGATTGTGTAAACCAACCAATAGTCTTGGCACTAGCCTGTGATAGTTGAGGCTTTCTATGGACCCTTTGGTTAATGACTCAATGGGTTGTAACCCATTCCTGTTACTGAAAGTGTAACTTGGTGGCACAATCTAGTTGGAACCTTGTCTCCTGTTGGTTTTTGGCTCCATAGGGTTACTTGCACGTGCACACACACACACTCAAACACACACACATACATACACACACACACACACACACACACACACACACACCACACACACAGAGGAAGCTTCTAGAGTAGCCGATTTCTATATAGTTTTCCAAAGGACCTTTAGTGCTTGTTGTCCCTCCCCTTATTTCCTACTTTACCTAGGCCTACATGCCAAGGTTCTGGGTGCTTGCATAACCAGCAGAAATTGACCCTCTACCTTATCAGGTATGAATGTGTGGGCCCATTTCAATGGGCAGCCAGCATGGGTGACCTGGATACAATGGAGAGACTCATCATCTCCAGTCAACATCATATTGCTGAATATAATAGGAGGGGCAGGTAATGGGGACTAAAAGAGGCGAGGGAGGTGGAAGGGTGTACACTATGCCTCTACCTGTCTTTCCCAATTGCCTCTTATTAAACCCTCCTAGTCTAGCTTTTCTTTATCTCTTCATAACACTATACACTACTTCATCTTTCTTGGAAGATATTCTTCTCCCCACTGGTTTCGTACTAGATAGGAATCCTGTGTGGTTACTCAGATTATAGTTCTCATATAAGATCCTTAAAAACTAACATCTTTGGGCTGGTAAGATGCTCAGCAGTTAAGAGCACTGATGCTCTTCAGGATGTCATGAGTTCAAATCCCAGCAACCACATGGAGACTCACAGCCATCTGTAATGATATCTGATGCCCTCATTGGGTGTCTGAATACAGCTACAGTGTACTTTGGGCAGGAGAAAGCAGGGCTGGAGCGAGCAGGGCTTGGAGCAAGCAGGGGCATAGTGAGTGAGGCAGGAGCAAGAGGGACAAGGGAAGGATTAAAAAGAACTCATAACATCCTTTAAAAAGAACACATAAAGTATTTGTGGTACTGGGTCTAGGTTTACTAACTCAGGATGATTGTTTTTGCTCCATCAGACCAGTCTTAGGGCTCACACAGTGCCAGGGCTACACAGCTGCAAATAATCTGAACCATCACCTAACTCCCCTGAGTATTCTCTTTGAAGGCCATACAGGTAGATTTACTGCAGAGTTAAACTTGACAGTGCTTTGCGCAGGCACCCGCAGGCACCAAGGAGGGTGGTCTCCTGCCACTGCAGTCTGAGGCAGGCATGCATAGAGCATAAGCATAGCACCATTGTGTGCTCACAGTATGGCAATGTGAAGATGTCAGCACAGCTGTTACTGCAAGGTGCTGAAGCATAGTTCAGTAGCCACTGAACTGGCAGGACACTACTGTGCTTTACTAGGGAAAAATTGCTATTTTAGGGGGAACAAATTCTTTCAATCAAATTTGGGAGGCAGCAATCAGCTAAAGGGGAGGGAAGGGAGGGAAAGAAGGTCCTGGGGGACCCAGGCCTCAATAATGGAGGAAGACCTTGAATACGATATGCAGACAATAACATTGCCCAGAAGGCGACGCTGGTACACCCGCCTGTGGCAATCCTGTCTGTGTTTTAGATGCATGAAGCGTCAGACAAACAGAAACTTTGTCCTATACCTTATTGGGTATGATCCAGTGGGTCAACTACAACGAGCGGCCAGTGTGGGTGATCTGAACACAATGCAGAGATTAATCCACTCCAATGAACATCATGTGGATGAATCTGATAGGAGAAACAGGTAATGGGGCTTGAAATTGGTGAGGGGGGTTGGGTATACAGGGGTGGGAATTGTCAGGGACAATCAGGGTCAAGCAGGAGAAAAATCAACTGTCAGGGCTAAATCCTAAGTCATGCTTAGGTTCCTTTTCATTGTATACCTGCTTAATGCTCTTAAGCATATGAGACCTGCACACCATGGAACAGCATCTCCTAGGCCTTAATGAAACTTCATCAATTTATATTTACACTGAAATTTAGTAGACATGAACACACATGGCAAAACACACACACACACACACACTAGGGGTGTTTTACCTATATGCATTTTCAATACACCGTGTGTGATAGAATCAGGTGCTTGATCCCCTGGAACTGGAGCTATACACAGTTGTGAACTGCATGTTGGTGCTAACAATCAAAACTGAATGCTCTACAAACAAATCTAGAGCTGTTACCTGCTAAGCCACAAGTCTAGATTTGTCTTAATATAGAGGCCATTAATACTAATGTACAACACTGGAAAATTAATCATAAGATTAATTTATTAATGATAGCTGGATTTGCTAACTCAAGATTTTCTTTTTCAGTCCAGACTCTTTGTGTCTGTGTATGTGTTTTTTATTGAACATTTTATTTATTTAGATTTCAAATGTTATTCCCTTTCCCAGTTTCCCCTCCACAACCTCCTATATTATCCCCCTTACACTGCTTTTATAAAGGTGCTCCCCCATCCACCCACTGACTACTGCCTCCCTACCCTTACATCCCCCTACCCTGGAGCATCAAGTCTTCACAGGCCTAAAGGCAGCTCCTCTCATTGAAGCCCAACAAGACCATCCTCTGCTACATATTTGGTTAGAGACATGGGTTCCTCCATGTGTACTGTTTGGTTGGTGGATTAGTCCCTGGGAGCTCTAGGGGTTCTGATAGGAGGGGCAGGTAATGGAGCAGGAAATTGGTTAGGGCTTATGGAGGGGGGGGAATGTTAGGGGCACTCAGGGCCAAGCAGGGAGAGAATCAACTTCCAGGACTACATCCTTAGGGGAAAGAGGTCACACTTAGGCTCATTTTAACTGGGGACCCCTGCGTTTTATACCTGTGAAATGCTCTTAAACACATGAGACTGCACATCCTGAACAGCTGCTCCTAGGCCTTAATGAAACTTCATCAATTTATTACTGTTTACACTGAAATTTGTACACACACACCACACACCACACACACACACACACACACAGGACTTTTGCCTATGGGTATTTTCTGTGCACCATGTGTGATAGAACCTGTGCTGCATCCTCTGGAACTGGAGTTATGGAGTTGTGAACTGCCATGTGATTCCTGGTAATCAAATATAATGCTCTACATTCAAATAAAGCTGTTAAGAGTCAAGCCACCTGTCTAGATTTGTCTTAATATAAGCCATTAATACTAATACCAACACTGGAAAATTATCATAAGATAAATCATCAACTTTAATGCAAAAAAAAATCACTAAGAAATCTTAGATCAATACACCCGTGTTGCTAATGGATCAAACAAAGGCATTTTGAGCTGGAATTATGACCCTGCTCCCCCATACTCACTCTGTGTACATGTCGTGTGTGCATTGATCCACATGTGAAGGACAGAGACTGACATTGTCTTCCTCTTACTTCCCTGTCCCCACAAATGTGGAACTAAGTGTGTGGTGGTCAGAGGACTCATCACTTGACAGTTCTGTTCTGCCACATTGTGGTTCTGGGGACTGAGCTCAGGCCATCAGGCCTCCCTGTGGGTTCCACCCCGAGGTCCCTCAGTTTTGGAGACATGTTCACTCACCCAAATCCCTGGTGTATTTGATTTACTCTCTTGGAGCACACTGACTCTCAGACCTGCAGGCAAGTAAGCTTTGGGGATCCCCTCACCCCCACATCTGCACTCAGGGCAAGTGTTTTACCAACTGAGTTTTACCAACCACCCTGCCCCTCAGTCTTATTTCCTTGTTTTGTTTTTATCATATTTTTCTGTCTTTTTTTAACACTCCAGATTTTACTCCCCTCCTGGTCCACTCTCTGACCGTTCCACACCCTCGTCTCCACAGAGATGTCCCCACCCCACCCCAGACTACGCCAGACCTATAAACTCGCTGGAGCCTCCAGTCTCTTGAGGGTTAGGTGCATCTTCTCTGATTGAATCCAGACCTGGCAGTCCTCTGCTGTATATGTGTTGGGGGCCTCATATCAGCTGGTGTATGCTGCCTGGTTGGTGATCTAGTGTCTGAGAGATCTCGGGCTCCAGATTAAGTGAGACTGCTGGTCCTCCCACAGGATCACTTCTTCCAGCTTTTCCCTAATTCAAACCCAGAGGTCAGCAGCTTGTGTCTGTTAGTTGGTGCAAATATGTGCACTGACTCTTTCAGCTGCTTGTTGGTTCTTTCAGAGGGCAGTCAGGAAAGGTCCCATTTTGTGAGCTCTCCATAAATTCAGTAATAGTGTCTGGCTTGGAGCGTCCCCTTGAGCTGGATCCAATTTTGGGCCTTTCACTGGACCTTCTTTTCCTCAGGTTCTTCTCCCTTTCCATCCCTTCAGTTTTTTCAGACAAGAACAATTATGGGTCAGAGTTTTGACTGTGGGATAGTACTCCCATCCCTCACTCGATGCCCTGTCTTTCTGCTGGAGGTGGGCTCTACAAGTTTGCTCTCCCCAATGTAGGGCATTTCATCTAAGGACCCTTCCCTTTGAGTCCTGAGAGTTTCTAACCTCCCAGGTCTCTGGTACATTCTGGAGGATCCCCAAACCTCCTACCTCCCAAGGTTGCCTGTTTCCATTCTTTCTGCTGGCCCTCAGGGCTTCAGTACTTTCCCCCACCGAAATCCCAGACCATGTTTCCCTCTCTTCCCCACATCCATTTTCCCTCCCAGTTGCCTCCCTCCTCATGGTTGCTTTCTTCTCCCTCTCAAGTGGGATTGAGGCATCCTTATTTGGGCCCTTCAACTTGTTGACCTTTTTGAGTTCTGTTGACTCTATCTTGGGTATTCTGTAGTTTTCATTTTTTGGCAAATATCCACTCATTAGTGAGTATATACCATACATGTCCTTCTGGGTATGAGATTCCTCACTCAGGATGATATTTTCTAGTTCCATCCATTTCCCTGCAAAACTCAGGATGTTCTCATTCTTAAGAGCTGGTAGTATTCCATTGTGTAAATGAACCACATTTTCTGTATCCATTCTTCTGTCATGGGACATCTGGGTTGTTTCCAGCTTCTGGCTATCACAGATAAGGTCACTATGAACATAGAGGAACACGTGCCCTTGTGGCATGGTGGAGCATCTTTTGAGTGTATTCCCAAGAGTGGTATTGCTGGATTATCAGGTAGATTGATTTCCATTTTGTGAGGAACCTCCAAATTGATTTCCACAGGGACTGTACCTGTTTGCAAACCCACCAGCAATGGAGGAATGTTCCTCTTTCTCCACATTCTCACCAACATGTGTTGTCTCCTGTAGTTTTGGTCTTAGCCATACTGATTGGTGTGAGGTGGAATCTCAGGGTCTTTGATTTGCATTTCACTGATCACTAAGGACTTGAACATTTCTTTAGGTGCTTCTCAGCCATTCGAGATTCTGTTGTGAGTTCTTGGTTTAGTTCTATACCCCATTTTTTGATGTAGTACTAGTTATGAAGGGGAATCAATGACACAACATAATTTCATGCTGCTCTTATCATTTGTAGTTCTAAGGGGCTAATTAGTCTTTAAGTTGGAGCTTCATGTAAAGGAAGCAAAATTATAAATTACAGTTTCAGATATTTTTTTGCTTATTGAATGTTTTCCTTAAAAACACTGAATTGTCCAACTGTAGTTATTCATTCTGTCATTCCATTTATTCTTCACACACATAACTTAGATATCTACTGTTAGAATACACATTCTACTATCTATCCAGATCTTTCCATCCTTATACCTTTATATTTCTCTGCCCAGTCAAACTTCCTCACATTCTATAAATTTAAATATGAAATGAAATGAACCATACTTTTTGGAACCCTAGTTTCTTTTGCTTAAAGCTTTTTGAGTATCAAGCAAGGGAGCTAGGATGGCATAAGTGATCCGCCTGTAAGGGTATTTACCCAGTCTTGGTGTGAGCCCAAGAGCACATTGATCATTTTATGGCAAAGCATGAGGTCCTGCTTTGTTACTATTTAGGGCCTGGATTACCATGGATACTATAGCTATTACCTAAGGACTAAGCTGTGCTCCTGATGGTACAATGTATAGACACACTACTCATCGTCATTAAAAAAAAACCTAATATATGGAAAGAAAAAAATCAAAGTATTGATGACTGAGAGTTTAGAGTTTTGTTTATTTTTAAGATTTACATAGATGCAAGTGATCTGTATAAATGTCATTTAACTGTGGATTGTGGAATTTTTTTTTTTTTTTACTGTAAGGCACAATGGGTTTCATGATATCCTTTTATTTTGTAGAATAACAAAGTTAAAAACTCTGCCAATTATAACTGTAAAAAAACAGAAATGATAAAATGACAGTCCAATGTTAGAGAGGCTAAAATGTGAATGAAAAAGGAAGGTAACCACAGTGTCACTGGCCACTACTTAGGATGAGTTGGGAGGCAAGACCTGGTTGGTGAAGACAGGTTTTGTTTTTTTAAAAAATGTAAAACTCTTTGAATATAAAATGTGTATATGTATACTGTGGATAGAACCCTGTTTTTCCTTCACTGAAATGTTGTGTTTGCTATCACAAGGAAGAGAAGTCATTATCATGAAAAGCAAATGCTGAGCCCTCAGGAGCTGTAAATGCTTGTAATGTTCTAGCAGTTTCTGCCCATCCAAACTAAAAGCATCACGGCAGCCCCGTGTGAGACAGATACTATGTTTAATCTCTGTTCTTTGGATTGGGAAATGAAGTCATGAAGCTCATAGAAATCCCAGGTAGTAACTAGTAAATACCAGATATTAGAGTAGGATTTAAATTCAAGCTGAGATCAATTTACTGGGAACTTTTCTATGATTCAGACAGGCTGCTTTGTGCAGGGATGAAGGTAGTGATGGAACGCCTCCCTTTAATGGGACAGCCTTGCACGATATCCCTAGCACAGCAAATGAACATTTGAGTAGACAGAAATAAATAAGGAAATTCCGGTTATTTCTTACTTCAGAAGGAAATTAACTTCATACTATGTAGTACTTGAAGGTGATGGGGCTCTTATTTAGCATTCAAAAATGTCCCTAAATGCCATTTCCATTGCAGGACTTCCATTCACTATGCCTGTGCCCACAACCATGCAGAGGTGGTGACACTGTTATTAGAAAATAAATCCAATATTAACATCCGGGATGATGAAGGCTGCACACCATTGATTAAGGTAGCTATTGGCCATCTGTTTTGGTATGAAATGGATTAGAGTTTGTCCTTGTTTGGTTTCTGTTGCTGTGATAAAACACTGACCAAATCAACTGAGGAAAGGAAATGGTTATTTGGCTTACATTTACACATCACAGTTCATTCTTAAGGGGAACCAAGGCAGGAGCTCAAATCAGGAACCGGAGGGAAGAACTAAATCACAAGATCACAGGGAGAATGCAGCTTTTCCATGGCTTTTAACAAGGCTTGCTCAGCTTTTTTTTAAACACCTGAGGACTTTCTCCCCAGGTGTGCTCCCACCCCTAAGAACCTAGGGTTTCCTACTTCTATCGAAATCAAAAAAATATTCCACATAGTTGGCCAGAGACCATCTGATTGAGGCAATTCCTCAAGTGAGGATCTTTCCAGGTGTGTTAGCCTGTGTCAAACTGGCAAAAAGAACAAAACCTAACCAGCCAACCAACACTCTGCACTGCAACAGCCAACCAGCAGAGACCTGAATTCTTAAAATATCTAGGTGTGTTGGCAGAATCCTTAAATTCTACCACTTGTAAAGAGATATGGTGGTGAGATTATAAAATTAGGCAAGCCTGGGGTACTTAAGAAGACCTTGTGTCAAAATAGAGGGATAATATGCATAGCTGAAGCTCTATGTCCAATTTAAGGGAAACTATTCAGTGCAATGGTAGAAATGTCTCTCTTAGCTTTTTTGAATTGAACATGTATTTCTTTGTACAATTTCCACAGGCCACCGAGAGAGACAACGTGGATTGTGTTTCTGTATTGCTTGCCCACAACGCTGATCCAAACCTGATGGATTTCAGGGGGAATACAGCTTTCCATCATGCTGTATCCAGGGGCAACATACCAATTGTAAAAATGCTCCTTGAGCATAATGTAGATATTGAAGCCAAAACCAAGGTAAAGATCTTTCCACTTCCTTCCCAATACACTTCTAGCAGTGACACTCAGACCTATTCTCTACATGCAGAAGCTCAAGAATTCTCACTGAATCTGATCAGAGGAACGCTATTTGCTCCAAATAGGTTTTTCATATGTTTTGGTAGTTAGTTCAAAAAGACACGGCATAGCATATTTTGTCTCAGAATTGGACTTGATTTTAAAATTCAAAAATAAAAGATTTAGGACCACACACATCATCACATATACACAGGCAATACAAATAAATTTATTTCAAGTTAAATGATTGTAAAATAAATTAAAATGTCTTGCGGCAAAGAAGGTACTTATGTGGGTTTCGCTCAGGCATGAGGGTAGACAGGAAAAGGAGAGAGGTGACAGGCAAATTAGGAAATTGGATCATTGGAGAAGATATGCAAAAGGCATTATTTAATTTTTAAAAGGTCTTGGTGTCCATAGGAGATGCTGTTGAGCTTGTGAGATAATTCTTAGTTTAGAAAAGAAATGTATTGGAAATACAGATTGAGAAACTCTGCTCCAGACACCTGTTGAGCACACTCCTTCAACAGGGGCATACCGAACTGTACTCTTATGTTTCAGGCTGTGGCAATGGAGGCCCTACTCCACGGAGCTAAGATGATTGGAACCACTGAGTGTCTGGGGAGAGTTCTGGAAGGGAGTGGTGTTCATAGGCAATGTTGGACAGGGGAAAGGTGTGTCAAAGGGAAGAAGACAGCTGTGTGTGAGAAAGTGACAGGTGTTGTAGGATAAATGATCTCTTGTGACTCTTTACAGTGTGTATTTTTGTTCACAAAATCTGTGATGAACTGTCAGCTGAGAAACAAGTCATTTTGTAAAATGCAATATATTTTTCCTTTACAGAATGGAATGACACCTGTGCAACTTGCTGCTTTGGCAAAGAAACCTAAAATGGTAGAATTTTTAGAAACAAAGTGTGCAAATGCACGTGCAAGTTACAGTTGAACAGGTACTGTTTCTTCTCTTCTTAATCTTAGTGCTGTTCTTGAGGTGACAATTTTGTACCTCAGGAATATTAAAATGATAGGAAGAGTTCGAGAAACTCGGAGGCATTTAGTTAGAAAGCTTAGCACACATGAAGTGTGAACTGGAGGAGAGACTGTTTGACCACAACAAAGGACAGCATGCCCCAGGGATCTCTCTGTAGTTGAGTAGTTCACCTCATGCGCCATCAACCAAGCCAAAGGAAAAACTAGATCAACTGATGCTCCACTGCAGTATGTTTGCTTGGGACAGTGTTTGTCACTGAATTAAGGGTCATAGGTGTCATTGGCAAGTGGTCTAACATGGATAAACACCCACAGGCCCTAAGTCTAGAATTTTATAACCTATGACCCCAAAGATGACAACATAAGACATTTTTAAGAATTATACCATACATAATCACAGCTAACAAATAGTGTTTCCTAATGATCTGTTTGAGTTTTGAAATGTCCAACTCAGCAGAAAACTACCTTTCACTGGGAGAAAGATGTTCTCTAATCTGTCATTAGACAAGTACCCAGCAACTTTGGTGATTCCACAGTTCAAGACCTTTGTCTTCCACATTTCAAATGGAGCTTTCAAAGTGGATATACTTACTTCATTTCTTTCCACAGACTCTGGTACTTTAGCATTATAAATCTTGTCCTGAATTCTGTGAATGTTTATCTCTGAAAAAGGTTGCTCTTACAATGCCATAGGCCCTTTCCATATGGAATACACTTGTTTATACTGACACTTTCTGTTTATTACACATCTATAGCTGTTGTTTATGTTGAGCCATTGTTTCCAAATAATAGCTCTGTGTTTAAGATGAGTCTTGCTAGGGATAGCTCAGTCTCATTTCGAACCTTTAATATATTTGGCAAAAAATTGATTTAATTTTTTTCTTATTCCTGTTACATCTAGCTCACTGAACCTCTCCTGGTCACCCCATTCCACAGTCTTTCCCTGTCCCTCCTCCACTTCACCTCTGAGCAGTTGGGGACCCCCTATATATCCACACCCTGGCACTTCAAGTCTCTGCAAGGGTAGGCCCTTCCTCTCTCTCAGAGGATGGACAAGGCAACGCATTCTGGATATATCCCATGTACAGGCAATAGTTTTTTTCAATAGCCCCCATCCCAGTTGATTGGGACCCATATGAAGACCTAGCTGCACATCTGTTACATACGTGCAGGGAAGTGTCCATCCAGCCCATGTTTGTTCTTTGGTTGGTGGTTCAGTCTCTGAGAGCCCCAAGGAACCTGGTTATTTGATTCTGTTGGTCATCCTCTGGAGTTTCTATCTCCTTCAGGCCTGGAATTCTTCCTCCTACTCTTCCAGAAGAGTCTAGAGACATACCACCGAGCCTGCCCAATCTTGTCTTTAATGCTTTGTAAAGTGTGTGTGTGTGTGTGTGTGGTGTGTGTGTGTGTGTGTGTGGTGATGAGAGAGAGAGAAAAGAGAGAGAGAGAGAGAGAGAGAGAGAGAGTTTGTGTGTCTGATTTTGTTTGTGTTTTAATTAAAAGCTAACTATTTTCATGTTTTCTCTTAAGAAAAGGTAGGAAGGATAGCAGTCAGCAATCATAGTCAATTGCTGAAAAATGAATGCACATTGTTTGTCTAGTTCTGTTGGCCCATGCATTTCATCCCAGAACTTGGAACTAAAAGATACACAGATTGAATTAAGGACAACATGGCCCATAGAGTGCTTTTCAGACCAGCATGGCTACAGAGTGAGATCCTGTTTCAAAAAAATATTGTTTGGAAACATCTAAAGTAAGATACAGTAGGGAATCGTATATAAAACACTAGCTAAATGTTTTTCTTATGAAGAGCACAATAATAACTTTAAAACGTTTGTCTCAGGAGAAAAAAGAAAAGATCAATGAAAAGAAGAGTGAAGCATGTCAGGTTCAGAAAAGGTAAGGTTTTATAGTGAATATAAATATAGTATATAGTAGCTGCCCTATTACCCTAAGTCAGAGTACAGATTGTAGCTCCTCTCCCACTGAGACCAGACAGGCAGCTCAAATAGCAGAAAGGAATCCAAACGCAGGCAACAGCGTGTGAAACAGTCCTCACTTCAGGTTTGAGGGAAACCACATGAGGAACAATCTGCATATCTGCTACATATGGGGAGGGGTCTATGTGTAGCCCATGCATGCACTTTGATTGGTGGTTCAATCTCTGTGAGCCCTCATGGGCCCAGATTAGTTGATTCTTTAGGTTTTCTTGTGGTGGCCCTAACCCATCAATCACACTGTTCTCCTTTGAGTTCAGTGTCCTTCCCCCAAATCTTCCAAAGAGTCCCCAAATGCGTCCTAATGTTTAGCTGTGAGCGTGTACATCTGTTTCCATCTTCTGCTGGATGAAAGGTCTCAGAAGAGTTATCCTAGGTTCCTGTCTGCAAGCAGAGCAGAATATCATTAATGGTGTCAAAGATTGGCTCTCTCCTACAGGGTAGGTCTCAAATTGGGCCAGTTATTGGGTAGCTATTCCCTCATCTCTGTTCCATTTTAATCCTGAATATCTTGTAGGTAGGATAATTTTGGGTTGATGTTTTTGTGAGAGCATGGGTATCCTCCTCCTTCCACTGGAAGTCCCTCCTAGCTAGAGGAGATGACCACTTAAGACTCCATATCACCTGCTGCTAAGTAGACTCAGCTAGACTCACCCCTTAGATTCCTAAGAGCCCCCACGGACTCTGGTCTTGATCTCCTCACAAAAATGCCTCCCCTGGGGTATCTCTTCTCCCTGCTATCACCATACACCTGTTCCCCACCTCAGTTCCTCTCCCCATCCTCCACAAATTTCCCTCCCTAAATGACTCCTGATGTCTCTTTTAGTTTACCCTTCTGAGTGAGATTCAAGCATCTTACTTCAGGCCTTCATTATTTAGCTTCTTTAGGTCTGTGGATTTTAGCCTGATTATTCTGTACTTTATGACTCAAAAAGCACTCATATCTAAGTGAGTGCATACCATGCCTGTATTTCTGGCTTTGGATAACCTCACTCAGGATCATATTTTCAAATCCCATCCATTGACCTGCAAATTTCATGGATTCCTGGTTGGTAATAACTGAATGATATTCCATTGTGTAAATATACCACATTTTCTTAATCCATTTTTTTCAGTTGAAGGCCACCTAGGTTGTTTTCTGTTTCTGGCTATTACAAATAAAGGTTTTATGAACATAGTTGTGCAAGTGTCCTTGAGGTGGTATGTAGAGCATCTTTTGGGTATATGCCCATGAGTGGATTAGCTGTGTCTTGAGGTAGAAACTATTCCTAATTTTCAGAAAAAAACTGCCAAATTACTTTTCAAAAGGGATTGTAAAAGTGTGCCCTCCCACCAGCAATGGAAGAGTGTTCCCCTTGCTCAATATCCTTGCCAGCATGTGTTGTCACTTGAGTTTTTTATTTTAGCCATTCTGACTGGTGTAAGATGGTATCTTTGAGTCCTTCTGACATTCATTACACTGATGACTAAAGACTTTAAACATTTAGGTGTTTCTCGACCTTCTAGGATTCCTCTGTTGAGAATTGTCTGTTTAGCTCTTTACCCCATTTTTAAATTGGTTTATGAGTGCCTAACTTCTTGGGTTCTTTTATATATTTTAGACATTAGTTCTCTGTCAAGTGTACTGTTGGCGATGTATCTTTTCCCAAAATGTAGGCTTCCGTTTTGTCCTATTGACTGTGTTCCTTGGTTTGCAGAAGTTTTTCAGTTTCATGCATCCCCATTTTTCTCAAGATTGAATATGGAACCTAGTAAGTGAAAACTCGGGATTATTGGTGGGAGGTGGATCAGCTGTGTGGAGGTTAGGCAGTGCCCCAGCTATTTTGCTGATTAGGCATCTCAAAAATACAGCCTTTCTGTGTGTCTTTCATTCAGGAACATAAACCATTGAGGCAGGTAGCAATCCTGCCTCTGGGATTTGTTTGTTAAATGTTAATTCTACACTTACACTGTTCAAAACACTGGTGTGTGTGTCCATGGTCACCTGTGATGACATTCAGAATGAAGGTTTTCCTATATTTTTCCTGAAGTTTCTTGTTGCTATTGTCAGTATAATTGAAATAATGAGGCTGGACTCTTGAATGGACAGTCATTTGCTGCCTTTATTTCCACATCACACCATCTTCTGCTTTATCGGGAGCTCTGAAGAATTAGCTATCAGTAGCAGTAAAACAGTGTCAAATCCTTTGAAAAAGTGCTGTCAACAGAAACAAAACTTTGTACTTCCATTACCTACACTGCTTTTTAGAAAGCTATTAGAAAAAATTCATGACGTTCATCATCAGAAACATCTTCCCATTTGATTTCAGGGAGGAATGGGGCAGGATCAGCTCTGCATGGGAAGCCTGTGTTCTGAATGAGGTAGAAGCAGGAGCCTGAGGCAGGGACAAATCAGTGCTATCAGCAGGATTTATTATGTCCTGTCTCCCAGCTTTATCGTGTCCCTATTTATTTTGTGAGTGTTTGTGGGTTGGGGTTTTTTTGTAATTTTTGTATATTTAATTTTGTGTTTTTATTTTTGATAATATAATAGTGCACACAAGATGTAATTTTGTTTCCCTTCAAATTATTTCTATTTACAAAATATTAAGATTATACCAAAGATGGTGTATTAAAACATGATAAGGGTTATGTTTATGTCTCAACTATAAAGTTTTTTCTTCTGAGTAAATGTGTGCTGGTAAATGACTACCCTTCCTGACTTGACCCAGTCAGATGGACAAGAAGGAGCAGAGTGTATGTTTTGTTAATTACTGGTAAGAAGAGTTATCCAGTAGTTAGCACTGACAGTCTGTGTTGTCTGGGAAGAAGATTTCAAAAAATATATATAGTGAAGCTCTCAGATAAAATGATTTCAAAATAATTTCCCTCCAATCTTCTGCAGAATAGTATATGTGAATCTTACAAAAAAAACCTTGAAAACACCTCTGGAAACACCATAGGAGACCACTCAGGGGCAGTAGCTGCCTTGTTGTCAATTTCCTTAATCAACATTGCTATCCCCTCATAATCTGCCATTTCTTCTACCCATTAGAAGAAGAGCTACCCATTATGCCTAAACCATAGTGGGAGCATAAATCTTTTTGCATCTTACATTTCATAAGTGTTCAACCTATCCTTTAGCCCACCTCCCAGCAGAGGCAGTGGAAGAGCAAAATTATGGATATGAGGGAAGTGGACCTGTTCAGCAATAGTTCTTTGGGGGTGGGTTTGATCTTCTTTGGCAGCAGTTCAGTCCTGCAACAAACACCAAATACAGCCAAGCAGCTGCAGACCAGTCCTCCAGGCAGGAAGACACCAGGCACAAACCAGCAGCTACAGTCCAGTCCTTTCAGCAAACAGACACCAGGAAGCTCTAGTTCAATCCTGAAGAAACCAGCAGGCTTGCCCACCAACCTAAGGCAAGGCCCTGGAAGCAGCAAGCTGCTACAGAAATGTCAGGATCAGCTCTTGGGCGAGTTTCTCTCAATGGCAGTTTTATTGCAAGTTGAGCTCAACAAAGCTATAGCAAGGCAGAGCAACCCAAACCAAGGCTCAGTGCTCATGTCCCACTGTCGGTGGGGTCATATTTATACTCCTTCATCACAGGTCCTTTGACATGTCTGTTATATCAAAATATCCTTACACCTGTGTCTGCTTCAGGGAAACATTTCTTTCCTCTGTTTTCTCCTGCAAAACATCTTTTCACCTGTATCTGCTTCAGGAAAACATTCTTTCACATGTTTGCTTTAGCAAGACATCCTTTTACCTGTGTGCTGCAGCAAAACATCATTTGACATAACTGAATTTCAAAGAACTAGAAGTTTCCTCTTCAGTGTACTGTGGTCCGTTAACAGGTCGTGTGCACATCTACAGATAATTGACAGCTTGGGGTTATTTAATATGGATAAACAACAGGCTTAGGCCTTGTCCTATGGACAAATCTCAGGCTGTGCCCTTCGCCTCTGGATGACAAACATGCTGTAGCCTTGTCCTTTAAATGATTGACAGGCTGTAAGTTTGTCCTCTGTAGGATTGACAGACTGAGGGCATTTCCTATGGATGATTGAAATCCAACCAGAGTTGGAAGGTGAAATTGGAAACTCCCATTCACGACTGATCATTTTGAAGGCAACGTCCCAATAGGGGAAACCAGCATGTTAGCACAGAATAGAGATGGTCTGCTTTTGGGGACAGGCCTCCAGGAAGTACTCAGGCATGGCTTGCTTATCGATGAGGTCGAGGTAGATGTTGAACGTTTACCTCTACACCATCTTGGGCAGTGGATTGTTCAATAGATAACACATCTGGTTCCAATCAAAGCCCGTCCTGCTGACTCCATCTGAGCATGCCCATCCTGTTGACTCTAAAGGCAGAGCCCAGGCCTCTGAGCATGCCGTCCTGCTGACTCCAAAGGGGCAATTTGACTGACACAGCCTAAACTTTATCGGATAGAGGTGAGAACATCATGTCAGGTAAGGAAGGAAGAGACTGAAACTGAGCAGATGTTCACAGCTGCAGAGGTCAGCCCAGGAGAGTTGTCCACAGAAGACAAATGTGCCAAGACTGTTTTGATTGTGGTAGAAACTCAACCAAACACACCAGAGCAAGCATTTTGGCTGTGCAGCTGCCTCAGGCACAGATGCCACAGGCTAGGAGGCCTCCCAGGAGCTCAGCTGTCTCTGCCCTTTGCTCCTCAGTCCAGCTCTCTGTTGCTAGAGAAGACATTCCCAGAAACTCGTTCTTTTACACGGTCCACAAAACGGATGGGGAAAGTGTACATTTAGCATTTCTAAAATAGCCATAAAGTAAGTCATATGGGCCTGGCTTGGCCCAAGGGCTTCCCTGAAGCCAATCCCTGGGCAAGGGCTGGTGGGAGACTATGGTAGCGGGCTGTGATAAACACATGGATTGTTTTGGAGTTGGGGCTTAGTTAACATTATCTCCACCAATGGGTTTAGAGTAAGTGGGTCCTCAGAGGAATCTTACAGTTCAAGAAGAGGGAAGCCAGGAGGTCGTAGTGCACATCTCTAATCCCAGCACTCAGGAGACAGGGGCAGGCAGAGGATCTCTAAGAGTTCCAGGACAGCCTGCTCCACAGTGAGAAGAAACGTTGTCTAAAAAAAAAAAAAAAAAATCAAGAACAAAACAACAACAAAAAAAATAAGACTAGAAAACAGTCGCTGGTTAGCCAAATAACAGAGGTGAGCAAATACCACAGTGGAAGAAATGGCATGGTCATCGGTGCTCAGTTAGACAGGCAAAGCTAGACACAGAGTCCTCCATGTTTTACCAACAGCTTCATGGCTGTGCCAGCTGGACAGTACTAGCAATGGGTTCCAAACGTGCCTCCACTCCACCAGTTCAGGCCCTAGCTCTGACCCAAGTGTACGTCTATGGACTGACAATACTAGACATATTGAAAGAACTCTCATGAGGCCAGAGGTACTCAAAGCAACCTGAAGAAGAGAGACACCATTGTGTAGGTGTGATGATAATCATGACCATGAGGACGGTGGCCAGGATGACACTGATGATGGTGATGATGATCTTGGTGTTTTGTAATGCAGTGGCATGAAGCCGTGGGAGGGGGTGCCTTAGTGGGCCCATGCTGAGACATCCCACTCCCAGGTACCAGCCATATGACCAGTCTAGTATAAAATGAAGTTGATTTGGGGCATGGGAAGGGGAGTAAAGGCAGAGAAAGGGGACAGGGAAGGACAGAAAGAGAGAGGAGAGAGAAAGAAGGGAAGAGACCAGCCAGGAACATGTGGAGGGAGAGGGAGCAAGAAAGAAAGAGAGACAGAGTGACAGAGACAGAGAGACAGAGAGAGAGACAGAGACAGAGAAAGAGAGCCCGAATAATCCTTTTATAGCAAGCCAGGCTGTTGCTAGGTAACTGTTGGATGGAGCTTAGAAGAAACGCTAACACTTGTGAAGATCCAGATAATGGTGGCATTACATCACCATCAGTTGAGATCTCTGCAAACACTATCCTACATTTGACCACATAGCAGAGAGGAGAAACAAATGGCCACAGCATGCTGAACAAGAATTGTTACAAACTGAATTTGCACAAAGTTCTTTTAGAAGCAGCTTCGGTTGCTCAGACCCACTTTGCCACATTGCTGAACACCTACAGGGACATCAGAGATGTTTTAGGTGGGGATTGCTATGGTACAAAGTCTCAGGGCTAGGGAGATCACTCACTCAGTAACTGCTTGCCATGAAGGCCTAGAGACCTGGATTTGGATCACCAGCAAGGCATGATGGTACAAATCTGTAACCTCAGTACTGCGGTGACAAGTAGATTTCTGGGGCTTGCTGAGAGACCCTGTTTCAAAATAAAAAGCCAAGAATAACAAAGGGGGAGACTTTCTGTCGACCTTGGACATGCACACACATGCAAATGACATGCACACACATGCAAATGCAATGCACACACATGCAAATGTAAATGCATGTATACAATGTACACAGCACACACACAGGAAAGCTTATAGATATTGACAATTAATTTAAATTTTTGAAGAAGTGATGATGGCAAAAGGTTTAATCTAGTGGGAAAATGGAAGCTCTCTTGGTGATGAATGGGTAATAGACAGACAGACTGAGAGCATGGGACCTTGAGACCCACTCAGCAGGAGTTCCTAGGCTACTGGTCATGCTTCAACCTCCAGCAGCTCCAACCCTTCCCCAACACATGTGCCCACATGCCCAAGGTGGGAGTTACTAATATGGCAAGGACCCCAATGGGAGAGAAGCCAAGAGGAGGTAGGGGAGGGGCAGCTGCTCGCCCTCCCCCAGCAGGCCAGGCTCTGAGGGAAGTTCAGCAGTCCTGCTGTGGCGCAGACTGTTCAGTAGTCAAATTAGAACCTGGCTCCACAGAGAACTTTAATTGGTGCCGGTGGGAACATCTAGACTAATGGAGAATTAATGAAAACCTTGTTGCTGCATTTAAGCAGAAATCTTGGGACTTTCGCCACCAGCACCAGGCACTCTGAGATCCCATTTCCATCTCTTCAAGGAGACAAAGAAGGGGACAGAGCCACAGGTGGCTGTCCATGGCGGGGCCCTGTAGGGAGGAGATATCCCTTGGTCATGGAATTCTGAGGCACAGCATGAAGCCGAGAGTGGGAGGGGCTGGAGGGAGGAGGATGGAGAAAGTGTAGATAAAGAGCCATGTGGAGCTGGGCTCACACTCTCTGACCAGCAGTAAGAATGGCAGTGTCCACCGAGGCCAGATGCTGACATTCTGCTTGGCATGCTTATTCCAAAGTTCTCATGTCAACCATCAGTCAAAAAACTGCCCCACAGACACGCCCACAGGCCAGTCTGATGGAGGGAATTCTTCAATTGAGATTCCCTCTTCCCAAGTGACTCTAGTTTGTGTCAAGTTGACAAAAACTAACAGCACAGGCTATCTTCTGAAAATGCATTACAAAGCAATTGTCTTACTTTGTGAATATCCGGCATGTGTAGACAAACTAAAAATGGCTAAGGCATTCATCCGGTTTATGTGATCTGTGGTTGACTGAATCAGTTTTTGTATAACACATACTGAACATACATACAGACATGCACATGACACAGCATACTATATATACATGCATGCCAAGTCACACACAGTCACATATACATATATACATGCAAAAAGACACACTTACCTGTGCATACACATGAAAATGCAAACATGAAGGAACACATAAACTGAGACACACATGAAGATACATACATGCAGACACACATATAAAAATGAATATACATACGGGTGCACACTCATGCAAGCTCACCTATGCAAACTCACCTGTGCAAACACACAATGCTGGAATACATGTGTAGAACATGATATATGCAGGATCTCCCATGCAAGCATGTTCACATGATGGTCCATACCCATGCAGGAATATTCATGCACATATACACACACTAAGTAAACACATGAAATAATACAACCACACAAGTGAAGAATACATTTATGTAATAATACATCTATATTTGCACATATACATACAGGAGACATACATGTAGGCACATGTGCCTTTCCCCCAGCCTTGAGCACGCCTGAGAGACCTTGTTTACCACAGCAGACCAAAACAATAGGACTCAGGTGTTAACCACCTTGGCAGACCTACAGACTGCCTGCTGAGGTTGCCTTGAGACACCTCTGGCCTGCCTGCAATTAAGGATGGATTCCCCTCACCCAGGCTGGGCTGAAGCAAGAAGGGGTTCGGTGGTGGAGGTGGGGCTTCCCCTTTAAATTGAAAGCTGAACATTAAAGTATTGAGCCTTGATCAGAGAATTTTGTCTTGGCTTCATCTCTTCTCGCCCTCCCTCCACCCCCTTTCGTTCCCAGCCCCCTTTTCAAGTGAACCCAGTTGACTCGTGGCCGCAGGCAGTTACAGGCACACTCATGCAGGAACTTACATATGTAGGCTTATATGCATGTACACACACAAAAACATACACGTAGGCATATACATGTACATATATACATATTAGCACACATATGCCAGTACACACATATAAACACACATACAGTCCACTTGAATGGGCTACATTCATTTTCCTACCCGGAGTTTTGATGTTTTTTGCCTGGAACATACTTTTTGTCTCTTTCCCCTGATTCACACAAGTTTCCTTTAAGTTCTCCTTAGAAAGATTACTCCTTCAAAAATAAATTCCTGGATCTACTCTATTCCACTCACACCAACAGCCACTGACTTTAGGCTGCCTGGCCACCTTTTCTTTACAAAACTTCCTGGGATATTTATCATGGCTGTAATCAGAGTTAATTACAATATATTTTTAATCTATTGTTTATAATCTTAATGTTTTTATCCCTTTCTGATGAATATCTGAGCAGACCCACTGATGTCCACATCCTAAAAGTCCCTAATGGAACTAAATTCCAGTATACTTGGTCAAGCTGATTGTACAGTGGAGAGTCTTTTCACAGTGGAGGGCTATTCCTACAAAAACTGAAAATCAAGGGAACTAAATCATTTTCTGACAGCAGTTTACAGAAGTAAATGGTGGTGGAAATTTTAGAAGATGCTAAGACATCTCAAAACATTCCATTTTGAATATTAAACAGAGTTTTGTCTTCTGAATTCTGAAGGTCACACTTTTTACCTGACTGTCACCATTCTTAATCCTGTAGGAGAGTGACGTCCACCTAATTCCTACTCTGTCATGCTTACTGATCAAGAACAGTTCTCTCTTGTTAAATTCCCTATGTTTATAAGTCTAGAACAAGTTTGTTGTTTCTTTGGTTGCAACTACTCCGTCCTCCAACACTCCTATGCAACTCTGAGACTTTCTGTGTACTTTTAAAATTGATCCTATAGTATTTTATCCTTTAAATATTTTATGGCTGGAGACAGGCCAGTGGTAAAGCCACTGACTAACTGTTCTTTTAGAAGACCTGAGTCCAATATCTAGCTCTGCATGATGGCTAACAACTGTCTGTAAGTACAGTTTGAAGAAGATCTGGCATCCTCTTCTGGATTCTATAGGTACTACATTCATTTGGTGCACAGAAATACATGCAGACAAAATGTCCATACAGGTCAAAAATCAAAATAATAAACAAAGTTATTTATCCATGTGTGTCTGTGTTTGCCCCCTATGTTACATCTATGTGACATTACCGTGTCACAGTGTAATCATCTTTTATTTTCTTCCATGACAATTGGAGTTCTTCAAGATGGCACTACATCCCAGGTCAGACTTTCTGGTCCCTGAGTTTCTCAATTATAAATGGGGTACAAAGCTAAGCAGAGGATTCTCAGCAGAGGAATCACAAATGGACAAAAATCACTCAAAGAGAGCTTCAGAGTCCCTTAATTGTCTTGGAAATGAGACTCAAAATGACCCTTTACACTCCATTTACACACCTTAGAATGGCTAAGTCCAAAAATTCAATGATAGTCCTTGTTGGTAAGGATGTGGAGTACAGCAAACATTTCTCCATTGTTGCTAGGAGTGAAAACTTGTACAATCAATCTGGAAATCAATTTGGAGGTTTCTCCGAAAACTGAAGATAATTTTCCCTTAAGTCTCAGTTATACCACTCCTGGACATATACCCAAAGCCTACTATAACCTATTATACAACAGGGACACTTGCTCAACTATCTTCATAGCAGCTTTGTTCATATTAGCCAAACACTGGAAACAACCTAGATACCCCTCAAACAAAAAAATGAATAAAGAACATGTGGTACATCTACACAATCAAGTACTATTCAGCTATGAAAAACTAAGACATTATGAATTTTGCAAGGAAATGGGAGAAATTGAGAATATCGTCCTGATTTATGTAACCTACACCCAAAAAAAACATGTATTGTATGTACTCATTTATAAGTGGATATCAGCCATAAGGTACAGGATACTCATGGTGCACTCTATAGACCCAAAGATGCTAAACAAGAGGAAAGCTCAAAAGAAATGTTTAATTTTCACTTAGGAGGGGAATAAGATAGTCATAGGAGGAAGATGGAGGGAGGGGACTGGGTAGGAGAGGGATTCGAAGAGGAATGTGGAAGGGGTTCAGTATAAGGTGTGAGTAGAGCCAGGAGAGATGGTCCCAGAGCCAAGAGAATGAATGGGAATCTATAGCTGGCATGTGTGTCCATGTGTGCCTGTGTGCCTGTGTGTGCATTTGTGTGTTGTGTGGTTTGTGTGTGTGTTGTGTGTGTGTTTGTAGGGTGGGGGCATCTTGAGGATGTGGCAGAGATCTGGGTTGGTGGGGGCTTCCAGGATAAATAGTGGTGACATTAGCTCATACTCATAGCACTGGGGATATGGAAGCTAAAGAGGCCATCTTCTGTAGCCAGGCAGGAACTCCACTAGAAGGATAAGGACACCAACTCACAAGAGGACACAAAACTTTTGGCCCCAAATTTATCCTTCCTACCAGAAATGCAGGGATAAAGATGGAGCAGAGACTGAGGAATGGGCAACCAATAATAGGCCCAACTTTAGTGCCATCCCACGGTTAAGTCCCTGACACTATGAATGATACTATGTTATGCTTGGAGACAGAAGAATAGCTTAACTGTCCTCTGACAGATTTCATCTGGCAGCTGAGTGAAGAAGATTCTGAAACCCACAGCCAAACATTGGATGGTGTTCAGAGACTCTTATGGGAGAGTTGAGGGAATGATTGAGGGCCCAGAAGGGGGATAGCAACTACACAGGGATGCCAACAGCGTCAACTAACCTGAACCTTTGGAGACTCTCAGAGACTGAACTACCTACTAAAGACCATACATGAAGTAGACATAGGCTCCAACACATATGTAGCAGATTTGCACCTTAACCTTTCTTTTCAGACCACAGAAGTCAAATGGGAACTGTCCTCTTGTGGGAAGATGTTTCTGATGATGAACATCATGAATTTTTTCTAATAGCTTTATAAAAAGCAATCTAGAAAATGGAAGAGAAAGTCTCAACTGTGAACAACTGTGCACCAAATGAAAGGGCACCCACATTCATAGAAGAAACTTTACTAAAACTCAAAATACACATTGAACCCCACACAATAATAGTGGGAGACTTCAACACCCCATTCTCACCAATGGACAGGTCATTGAAACAGAAACTAAACAGAGACACAGTAAAACTAAAAGAGGTTATGAACCACATTGATTTAACATATATCTACAGAACATTTCCCCTAAAACAAAAGAATACACCTTCTTCTCAGCACCTCATAGTACCTTCTCCAAAATCAACCATATAATTAGTCACAAAACAATCTTCCACTGATACAAAGAAGATTGAAATAATCCCATGCATCCTGTCAGATCACCATGGCCTAAGGCTGGTCTTCAAAAACAACAGAAAGTGCACATTCACATCGAAACGGAACAACTCTCTACTCAATGACAACTTGGTCAGAGAAGAATAAAGAAAGAAATTAAAGACTCTCTAGCTGATAAGCAACTTCAGCAAAGTGGCCAGATATAAAATTAACTCAAATAAATCAGTAGCCTTCCTTTATACAAATGATAAACAGGTTGAGAAATAAATTAGGGAAACAATCCCTTCACAATAGTCACAAATAATATAAAATATCTTGGAGTAACTCTAACAGAACAAGTGAAAGACCTGTATGACAATAACTTCAAGTCTGTCAAGAAAGAAATCGAAGATCTCAGAAAATGGAGAGATCTCCCACACTCATGGATTGGCAGAATTAATATAGTAAAAATCGCCATCCTACCAAAGAAAATCTACAGATTCAATGCAATCCCCAATAAAATCCCAACACAATTCTTCAAAGAAATGGAAAGAGCAATTCTCAAATTCATCTGAAAAGGGAAAAAAACCCAGAATAGCAAAAACAATTCTTAACAATAAAAGAACAGCTAAGGGAATCACCATCCACGACCTCAAGCTTTACTACAGAGCAATAGTGATAAAAACTGCATGTTATTGGTACAGAGACAGACATGCTGATCAATGGACTAGAATTGAAGATGCAGAACTAAAACCACACACTTGCAGACACTTGATCTTTGACAAAGATGCCAAAATTATACAATGGAAAAAAGAAAGTATATTCAATAAATGGTGCTAGTCTAACTGGCTGTCTGTATGTAGAAAAATGAAAATATATTGTCACCTTGGACAAAGACCAAATCCAAGTGGATCAAGGACTTCAACATAAAACCAGATACACTGAATCTAATAGAAGAAGAAGTGGGAAAGAGCCTTGAACTCATTGGCACAGGGGAAATTTCCTAAATAGAACTCCAATGGCTCCTGCTCTAAGATCAAGAATTGATAAATGGGACCTCATGAAACTGGAAAACTTCTGTAAGGCAAAGGACATAGTCAATAAGACAAACCAGCAACCTACAGATTGGGAAAAAATCTTCACTAGCCCACATCCAATAGAGAGCTAATATCCAAAATGCATAAAGAATTCAAGAACCGAACTACTTAAAAAACCAAACAAACCAATCAAAAATGGGGTATAAAATTAAACCAAGAATTCACAACAGAGGAATCTTGAATGGCTGAGAAGCACCTAAAGAAATGTTCAAAGTCCTTAGTGATCAGAGAAATGCAAATCAAAGCGACCCTGAGATTCCCACCTTACACCAATCAGAATGGCTAAGATCAAAACCTCAGGTGACAGCACATGTTGGCAAGGATGTGGAAAAAGAGGAACTTCTCCATTGCTTGGGGGTTGGCAAGCTAGTAAATTGGTAATCAATCTGGAGGTTCCTCAGAAAACTGGAAATAGATCTACATGAAGACCCAGCAATACCACTTTTGGGAATATACCCACAAGATGCCCCAACAGGCCACAGGAGCAGGTATTCCACTATGTTCATAGAAGCCTTCTTTGTGATAGCCAGAAGCTGGAAACTACCAAGTTGTCCTAGGACAGAAGAGTGGACATAGAAAATGTGGTTTGTCTATACAATAGAATACTACTCAGCTATTAAGAACAAGGACATCCTAAGTTTTGCAGGAAAATGGATGGAACTAGAAAATATCATCCTGAGTGCAGTAACTCAGACCCAAAGGGACATACATGATATGTGCTCACTAATAAGTGGATATTAGCCAAAATATAAAAAGTATAGAATACCCAAAATATAAGCCACAAAACTCAAAAAGGTCAATAAGCTGAAGGGTCCAAGTGAGGATTTATCAGTCCCACTTGGGAGTGAAAAGAAAGCAATCACAAGGAGGGAAGAAAGGGGGACCTGGGAAGGAAAGTGGACTAGGGTGGGAAAGAGGGGAACCTGATCTGGAATTGGGTGAGGGAAAAGGACTGTAGACCCGAGGGCCAGCAGAAAGAATGGAAAAGGCAACAGGAGGTAGGAGGTTGAGGGGACTCTCCAGAATGCAACAGAGACCCGGAAGGTGAGACACACTCAGGACTCAAAGGGAGGGACCTTAGATGAAATGGTCAACAGTAGGGAGTGGGGGACTTATAGAGCCTACCTCCAGCAGAAAGACAGGGCATCAAGTGAGGGAGGGCGTTGCCATCCCACAGTCAAAACTCCGACCCATAATTGTTCCTGACTGAAAGAACTGCAAGAATGGAAATGGAGAGGAGCCTGAGGAAAAGAAAGCCCAGCAACAGGCCCAAAGTGGGATCCAACTCAGGAGGAGGTCCTAAGGTCTGACACTATTACTGAGACTATGGAATACTCACAAAAAGGGACTATCATGACTGACCTCTGAAAGACCCAACAAGCAGCTGGAAGAGTCTGATGCAAATATTTGCACCCAACCAATGACAGAAGCTGCTGACCCCTGTGGTCAAATTAAGAGAAAGTTGGAAGAAGCTGAGGAGGAAGATGACCCTGTAGGAGAACCAACAGTCTCAATTAACCTGGACCTCCAAGATCTCTCAAACACTGAACCACCAACCAGGCAGCATACGCCAACTGATGTGAGGCCCATAACACATATACAGCAGAGGACTGCCGGGTCTGGGCTTTAAGTCAGAGAAGATGCACCTAGTCCTCAAGAGACTGAAAGTCCCAAGTAGTTTAGAGATCTAGTGGGGTGGGGGGTGAAGAGTGGAGACATCCTTGTAGAGACAGAGTGGCTGGGAAGAGGTATGGATGTGGAACAGTTGGAGGGTGGACCAGGGGAGAAGAATAAAATCTGGAGTGTAAAAATAAAGAAAGAAAGAAACAAATAAATAAAATATTTTTTAAAAGAAAGAATATTCAAATATATATAATATATATATATATAATTATATATATATATGTATATATATATATATATTCCATGATGGGTACGGAAGGCATTCTTGTCAGAACAACCTAAGACAGGCTCAGTCTTGTTAATGAAATAAAATGGGGAAGAGGCAGAGGGCCTTTGGGCTGCTTGGCAAGAATCTGACATAGGCCCAAGACAAGGAAATGGGCTGCTTGGCAGGAATATGACATTGGCCAAGGACAAGAAAGTAGGCTTCAGGTGAGAATCTGACATTAGGCTAGAACAAAGAAGTAATTTCAAGCAGAATCTAAATTTTAGGCTAGAACAAGGAAGTAGGCTTCAGACATGAAAATCACTTTGGGCTAGGGCAGGGAAGCTGGCTCAGATATTTTGGTCATCCTGATAAGCCCTTAGAAACAGTTATCATGGAGTGTTCATGGAATTTTGTCTATTGCCTTGCTTGTTCTTTGACTATTTTCGTTTATTGTCTTGCTTGTTCCTTGACTATTTGCATCTATTGTATTGCTAATCCCTCAACCTAGAACTGACCTTAATACTTGCATGTAATTAAAATGGTATAAAAGCAAAAAGAGGAGGGGAGATGGCATAGGGGGGTTCTAGTGAGGGGAAATGGGAAAAGGGAAGAACATCTGAAATGTAAATAAATAAACTATCCAATAAAAAATACTCACATCCAAAAAAAAAGAAAAGGCAATGTACTGTACATACATACATACATACATATTTGAAAATTACAAATACTTCAAAAACTCTATAGCATATATTGTATCATCACAACTGTTGAGGAGTTTAACTTTGAATCCCTCTCTGTTGTAACCCCTCACTATGTCTAGCATGCCTTTTCCAGATAATGCAGGATCATTACTTGCATTTGATCACCCCTTGTACCATTTTAGTTTGTTTTAAAAATTTAGTTTATTTTAAACATTTAGTTTGTTTAAGACATGCTTCCTGTTTTTTCTTGACAGCACAGATCATACTCTAGCCTTGAAACAAGCAGACCATGTGAGAAATAACATCCTATAAGCCACCGCAGAGGGAATAGGTTTGTCATTCCTGCTTATACTCTCTTTAGATAGTTTGTGAACCTGATCAGTCCAGCAACTCCTGTAAAAATATTTATTTTTCACCATATCCCAGCCTACAACTCCAATGGAACCTCTGTTCTAGAAGAAGCCCAGGTAAGACCCTGCCTACAGACCACCAACACTGCCTCAGAGCTCTCCAGCGTTCCCCCAACAATCCCCATTCCCATGTCACTCAATTCTTGAAACCAAGGTATTCCATGGCAAAACCAAATTTAAACAATATCTTTCCACTAATCCAGCAGTATAAAGGATAATAGAAGGAAAACTCCAACATAAGGAGAGAAAACTACACCCAAGAAAAAGCAAGAAATAAATCTTTTCACAACAAACCCAAAAGAAGAGAAATAATTCTACCTCTAACAACAAAAACAACAGGAAGCAACAATCATTGGTCCCTAATTCTCTAACATCAATGGACTCAATTCCCCAATAAAAAGACATAGACTAACACAAGGAAACCCACAGAATCTGTCAATCTAGGCCCATAAGGGCTCATAGAGATTGAAGTGCCAACCAGGGAGCCTGCATGGGACTGACCTAGTTCCTCTGCCCACTGTGGCCTTGAGATAAATATTGTTGGATTTCCAAGTTTTTTTTTTTTTTTAAAGATGTTACATTTATCCTGGAATAAATATTAAGCTTTTAAAATGATGCAAATTTAAAAAAAAAACAGTTTAATTCCATAGGGATATTCTTACAGAGATCAGTTGGCCAGTTAGACTTTTAAAAGTAGGTCATTTACAATCGAGAACTAGCTAACCGCAGTGGGATGGAACCAAACATTCTTGTACTAATACAAACAAATTTGTAGTTTAAAGATAACATTTCATAAAATTCTCATGTTGATTTCATTTTTTCACTTTCCAAGTTCTACAATGAAATCATAGCAGTTTGAGAAAGTTCGCATTACCAACAAACACATTCTGCATAGCTAACAGTTCTGTAACTCACCCCATACTTAGGTTTGTAAATCTCTAGAGTCCACCCTTGAGTTCTTCTTGGAATCCTGCATCACTTCACTACTTGGGCTCTCAAGGCTAATCCAACAGATGGTCCCAGAGCTGTATCTCTAGAATCATGTTTTATGGGAGTGAGATTTATACAAGCAAATTGGCTCTAAACATTTATGTTTTGCTGGCTTTTGCCTTTTTCTTATTTATTATTTTGCTTAAACAAATTGTTCAAATATACCTTGATACCACTTGAAAAAATCTTATTTCTTCCTCTATCTCATCTACAAATACTTATTGGAGACCCACTGTGCTATGCACATCTTCTGGGAACTTGAGGGATACCAGTGAAGGTGACTGAGAAAACAGCTCTACCTTATAGAGCTTATTGTTAAGAAAAATATATAATTTCTTAAAATCTTAAAGTTTTGAAGCTGTGTAACAAATTACCATGAACTGAATAACTTCAAACAGCACAGAAACAGTGTCTTTCTGTCTTCCCTGGTTATCAGTTTAAGTGGGGATTAGGTGGGCCTTCTAAGGGGCTACAGTGAAGATATCAGCCAAGCCTCTGTGTTCTAGGGTCAGAAAGGAAGCAAAGGGGCTGGTGTTGATTGCAGAATGAGTCCAAGTGTTTGGATAGCTTAGAACCATGCTTTGGGTGGGCAGGCTAAAAGCAAATATTGATGGCGACCTTTCTGCTTTTGAGATTCCAACTACAGAATGATGAGACACCTGCTGTGCAATTGATCACATCCTTAGAAGGGATGGAAGACTCTTTTATGAAGAGCCAACACTCATGATGCTTACCAAGTTCAAGACTAAGTGTGAGTCCATTCTTTTTTTTTTTTCCTTACAATTATTCGATGTGTAGCATTCCATTGTCCTTTCCCATCTGACAATAAATGAGTCCTGGAGAGATTGATATAATTCATCTGTTTACATGGGTAGACTCAGTCCCAAGACTATTACTTAATTCGTTGTTATGCATCTATGAATAAATACAGAGATAATTTTAAGAAATAAGGAACATTATAGAGAGTGACCAAAATTGCCTCTTTAGCTCATGCTCGTGAAAAGACCCCAAGTAGGTGGTATGGTCATTAACACCACTGCCACCTGCAGATCTGAGGAACGGGTGTCGTGGTTGAGAGTGCTAGGCCTTGACAGGTGTCAAGCTTTTTTGAGTCATGGAAAGAATACTATGTGGATGGGAAGGAACTAAGGATGTGGGAAGTGGGGAGGGCAGGATGAATTGAGGCAAGGTGGTAAGAGGCAGATGTCATAGGGCCATCTAGACTTTGCAAATGAGTTTGGATTTTCTGTTTAAAACTGGAAGTTATTGGAAGAATGAAGCAATGAAATGCTATGTTCTGGCTCAGGCATTAGAAAACTCACCCTGTGGGTGACGGATTATTGTAAAGGTCAAGAGCAGAGCAGGAAAACCATTACAGTTGAGCACTGATCTCTGTGAGAAATGATGGTGGTGGTTTACATAAAGATCTCAGCAATAGACATGAGAAAGTTCCGATCCTATGTTCCCTAAGGCATATGAGACATTTACTAATATATTGGTGTGAGGAGTTGAAGATACCCAAAGTAAGCCAAAGTCTGAGCATCTAGATGTGGTGTGGTGTTAATTCTATTTCAGGACTTGCATGAAGGTGTCATGATACATCAGATTTGAGGTTGTACCTGCACCTGACACCATTAAATTATGAATATTCATATTATTGAATTATTATTTTGTGTATTCACTAATTTATTAGATGTGTTGTGTGTGTGTGTGTGTGTGTGTGTGTGTGAGGTATGCACAAGCATATGTATGTGAGTGGTAGCACCCATGCCACAGCATACCTCTGAGATCAGAAGACACTCTCAGATGTCAATCCTCACCTTCCACCTCCACTGAGACATGGTCTCTCTTGTTCTTCTTTGCTGCTGCATAGGCTAACTTGCCTATTATCTTCTAGAAATTCTCTCTTCTCTGTCACCTATCTCTTTTAAGAGTGCTGGGATTTTACACACACACACACACACACACACACACACACACACACAGCATCCAGCTTTGCGTGGGATTTTAGGGATTCAAACTCAGGTCCTCTCACTTTCGCAGCAAAATCCTTCCTGTGGAGCCCACTCCTCAGCCCTATGTTCTATGATTTTTATTGTGTACAATATCTGTAATGTATCCCACTACATTTACTCAATGCTGTGTCCCCTCAGAGGCTTTGCTCACATGGAGAAGATGCTTACAAATCTATTCTGTTGCATTGTGAAGAGGAATTAGAATTACAGATAGATTTGATATTCAGCTCAATGAGGTGAAGAGATTGTCTAGGATAATCAAATGGGACCAGTGTGTTATGAGGGTCCTGAAATGAAGAGGATGGAAGTAAGAGAATATGTGTCAGGGTGACCAAGCAGGAGAAAGGCTGAGTCACACACTGTTTACTTTAAGATGGAATTGGGTCAAGAGCCAAGCATCAGGGCATTTCTAGAATATTCTCCCTACAGCCTCCAGATATGGCCCTCGTGGCATGCTGGTATTGGCTCAGTGGAACTCCATCTGAACTTCTGACTTCTAAAACTGTAAGTTAATGAACCAGTGTTGTTTTAATCCTACCACATTTGCAGTCATTTGTTAGAGCTGGAAACTAGCACAGGAGGTATTTTGATGCTTCTCTTCTAGTTTACAGGAATGCAGGACTATCTCTGGGTGTATGACTGGAATTGAATAGCTGATTCTTTGAGTTTTGGAAACTAGATTTTTCTAAGGTAATTCCAATTATTTTCCACAGTAGCTGAATCATTTTGCCTCCTCACCAGCAACATATATATGGGTTGTTATTGATAAAAAAGAAATCTTCCTCAATATTTTGCACTGTTTGAAGTGTTAATTCTTTGTATGTATCAGTATGTGCTGGTGGTGACATTGCACTTCAGAGTCAGAAGTGAATGCATTCATTGCTCGCTTGCTTGACTGTGCTCTACTCATTGTTTCCACTCATACATTTCAGGAACCTCCTGCCTAGGGAATGCTGACGCCCAGAGTTGATTTTGTCTTCCCACATCAATTAACTTAAGACAATTGCCCAAAGGCATGCCCACAGACCAACTCAAGGTAGACAATGCCTCATGGAGTCTCTTTTCCCCGGTGACAGACACAGTTTTGGGCCCAAATTCAGGGTTAAAGCTGACCATCCCCCTGTAAGGGATGAGCTCCATCTTCCTTCAACAAGGAAAACATTTTTAAATTTTTTTTTTCCCCTTTCTTCACCATTGAATTTTATTCCTTCCCACACGGGTTTTTTTTCTGGGCCAATAATACATTAAATTTTTTATTTTATTTAAAGTTTGTTTTTTTTTTTTTTTTCCCCCTCCCCCCCTTTTCTTCTTTCGGGTGGTTGTTGTTTTTGGTGTTGTTGGGGTTTGGTGGGTGTTACCCCCCCATGGGACCCGTTTCCTTGAGGTCAGGGGACTAAATCCCTTAAATTTTGTAATTTTTTCCTATAGGGCGGGAAAATTTTGGTCCCCTAAAAAAACCATTTTTTCTGACCCATTTCCCCCAAAACTTTTTAAACATAACAAATTGGATTTTTTGGCAATTTTTCTTTTCCTTACTCCCCAATTTTGAAATCCATATTATTTTCGAACTTCCTTTTTTTTAAAAAATTTTTCCCATAAATTTTATTTGGAATTTATTTTTTTACCTTCCATTACGGTCACCCCGGAAAAATGAACCAAAAAATGGGTCTCACTGGGAAAAATTTTCCAAATTTAAACCAATGGCTCCCCTGTTTATTAAAAAAAAATCCAAGAATTGGGAAAAAAAAAAGGGGGACCTCCATAAAAATTTTGGAAAAAGGGTTTTTTGGGTTTTTAAAAAAAGGCCCCAAAAAAGGAAAATAGGGGTCAAAAGGAAAAACCAAAAAAACTAGAAAAAACCCCTACAGATTGGGAAAAAAAATCTTCATCCCCACACCAATAGAGGCTAAATCCAAAAGCATAAAAAATTTTCAAAAACGAACTATTTAAAAAAACCAAAAAACCAATCAAAAATGGGGTAAAAATTAAACCAAAATTCAAAACAGGGGAACTGAATGGCTGAAAGCACCAAAAAGAAATGTTAAAAATCCTTAGGATCAGAGAAAGCAAATAAAAGCGACCCTGAGATCCACCTTACCCCAAATCAAAAATGGCAAAGATAAAAACCTCAGGTGACAGCACATTTTGGGGCAAGGTGGGGAAAAAGGGGAATTTCCATGCCGGGTTTTGGCCCAAAGCTATTAAAAATGGAATAAATCGGGGTTCTCAGAAAACTGAAATAGATCCATGAAAACCAGCAATACCACTTTTAAAAAATATACCCACAAATGCCCCCAACAGGCCACAGGAGGGGTTTTCCCACTATTTTTCTAGAAGCCTTCTTTTATAGCCAGAACTGGAAACTACCAAGTTGTCCTAGGACAGAAAGTGGAATAGAAAATGGGTTTGTCTATACAATGAATACACTCACTATTAAGAAAAAAGAATCCAAGTTTTGCAAAAAATGGATGAACTAGAAAATATCATCCTGGTGCCGAAACTCGCCCCAAAAGGGCATACATGATATGTGCTCACTAATAAGGGATTTTACCCCAAAAAAAAAAAAAGTATAGAATACCCAAAATAAAAGCCACAAACTAAAAAAAGGTTAAAATAAGTGAGGCCCAAGGGGGGTTTTATCATCCCACTTGGGAGTGAAAAAAAAGCAATCACAAGGAGGAAGAAAGGGGCCCGGGGGAAAGGGAAAAGTGGACTGGGGGTGGGAAAGGGGGGAAACCCTGATCGGGAAAATTGGGGTGGGGGAAAAAGGGACTGTAGACCGGGGCCCAGCAGAAAGAATGGAAAAGGCAACAGGGGGGTAGGAGGGAGGGGTCTCCGAATGCAACAGAGACCCGGAAGTGAGCCACCAGGACCAAAGGGGGGGAAACCTTAGATAAGGGTAACGAGGGAGCGGACTTATAGAGCCTACCCCAAGAAAGACGGGCTAAAGTGAGGGAGGGCTTTTTGCCCCCCCAAGTCAAACTCCACCCAAATTTGTTCCGACTAAAAGAACTGCAAAAATTTAAAATGGAGAGGACCTGAAAAAAGAAACCCCCAGCAACAGGCCAAAGTGGGATCCAAACCGGGGAGGAGGTCCTAAGGCGACACTTTTTACTGAGACTATGGAATACTCAAAAAAAGGGATATCAGACTGACCTTGAAAACCCAACAAGCAGGGGAAGGTCTGATGCAAATTTTTCCCCCCCAACCAATGAACAAAAGCTGCTGACCCCTGTGGTAAAATTTAAAGAAATTTGGAGAAGTGAGGAGGAAGATGACCCTTGGAAACAACAGCTCATTAAACCCTGGACCCCAAGATCTCTAAAAAACTGAACCAAAACCCCCGGCAGCTACCCAACTGAGTGGGGCCCTAACACATATACAGCAGGGGACTGGGGGTTCTGGTTAAAACAGAGAAGATGCCCCTAATCCTCAAAGACTGGAAAAGCCCCCAAGTTTTTTTAGGATCTAGGGGGGTGGGGGGTGAAGAGTGGAGACACCTTGTAGGCAGAGTGGGGGAAGATTTTGGGGATGTGGAACATTTGGAGGGGGACCAGGGGAGAAAATAAAATTGGGGTAAAAAAAAAAAAAGAAAGAAACAAATAAAAAAAATTTTTTTTTTAAAAAAAGAAAGAAAAATTATTCAAATATATATATTTTTTTCCTGAGGGGTACGGAAGGCATTTTGTCAAACAACCTAAGACGGGCCAGTCTTGTTAATGAAAAAAAAGGGGGAAGAGGCAGAGGGCCTTTGGGCTGCTTGGAAGAATCTACATACCCCCAAGACAAGGAAATGGGCTGTTTGGCAGGAATAGACTTTGGCCAAGGACAAAAAAGTAGGCTTCAGTGGAAACGACATTAGGCTAAAAAAAAAAGAATATTTTCAAGAAAGAATCAAAATTTTTGGGCTGAAAAAGGGAAAGGGCTTCGACATAAAAAATACTTTGGCTAGGGCGGGGAAAGCGGGCTCGATATTTTGGTCACCCTGATAACCCCTTAGAAACATTTATCATGGGGAGTGTTCATGGAATTTTGTCTTTTTCCTTCCTTGTTCTTTACTATTTTGTTTTTGTTTTGCTTGTTCCTTGACTTTTGCATCTATTGTATTGCTAATCCCTCAACCTAAAGACCTTAAATTCCCTGAAATTTAAAAAAGGAAAAAAGCAAAAAAGGGGGGGAGAGGGGATAGGGGGGGTTCTGTGGGGGGAAATGGGAAAAGGGGAAAAACATCTGAAATGTAAATAAATAAACTTCAAAAAAAAAACCCAAAAAAAAAAAAAAAAGGAAATGTATGTCATACATACATACAACATATTTGAAAATTAAAAATACTTAAAAAAACCTTGCATATATTGTATCATCACAACTGTTGAGGATTTAACTTTGAACCCCTCTCTGTTGAACCCCTCACTAGTCTAGCATCCCTTTTTCCAGATAATCGGACATATTGCATTGATCACCCCCCCCCCTTTTTTTATTTTTTTTTTAAAAATTTTATTTTTTTTTTTTAAACATTTATTTGTTAGACATGCTTCCTGTTTTTTTTTGACAGCACGATCTACTTAGCCTTGAAACAAGCGACCATGTGAGAAATAACTCCTTTAAACCACCGCAGAGGGAATATTTTGTCTTTCCCCCTGCTTATACTCTCTTTAGATTTTTGTGAACCTGATCGTCAGCAATCCTGTAAAATAATTTTTTCACCATACCCCAGCCTAAAACTCCAAGGACCTCTGTTCTAGAAGAACCCAGGTAAGACCCTGCCTACAGACCCCCAAACCTCCCTCAACTCTCCAGCTTTCCCCCAACAACCCCCTTTCCCCCATGTCACTCAATTTTAAAACCCAAGGGTATTCCAGGGAAAAACCCAAAATTTAAAAAATATCTTTCACAATCCAGCAGTATAAAGGAAAAAGAATAAAACCCCCAAACAAAGGAAAAAAACCCAAACCCAAGAAAAAGCAAGAATAAATCTTTTCACAACAAACCCAAAAAAAAAAATTCTACCCAACAACAAAAAAAAACGGGAAGCAACAATCATTGGCCCAAATTTCTAACATCAAGGGACTCAACCCCCCAATAAAAAGACAAGACAACACAAGGGAAAACCCACAAAATCTGTAAACTGGCCCAAAAGGGGCCCCTTAGAGATTGAAGGCCAAACCGGGGAGCCTGCAGGGGACTGACCTAGTTCCTCTCCCCACTGTGGCCTTGAGATAAATATTTTTGGGTTTTCCAAGTTTTTTTTTTTTTTAAAAGATGTTATTTTTAATTTAAAATTTAAAAAAATGGAAATTTAAAAAAAAAACAGTTTTAAATTTCCCTAGGGGTATTCTTCAGAATCATTTGGGCCCTTGATTTAAAAGTGGTTTTAAATGAGAACTAGCTAACCCGGGGGAGGAACCAAAAATTTTTAAAACCAAAAAAATTTTTAGTTTAAAAATAACATTTCATAAAATCTCATGTTTATTTCATTTTTTTCCTTTCCATTTTTTAAATAAATCATAGCATTTTAGAAGTTCGCATTAAAACAAACACTTCGCAAAACAGTTCGTAACCCCAAACCCCCCCCTTTTTTGGGGAAATTTTTTAACCCCCGATTTCTTTAATTCCCCCATTAACACTTTGGGCCAAGGAAAAACCCAAAATTTTTGGGGGTTTTCCAAATCTTTTAAAAATGGTTTTCGCTTGGCTTAAAAATTTATTTTTGCCTTTTTTCCTTTTTTTATTTTTCACTAAAAAAATTTTTAAATTTTCCTTTTCCATTAAAAATTTTTTTTCCCCCTTTCCTCCAAAAATTAGGAGACCCGTGCTAACACTTTTAACTTAAAAAGGAGTAGAATTAAGTGAGCACTGATCTCTGTGGAAATGATGGTGGTGGTTTACATAAAGTCTCAGCAATAGACATGAGGAAAGTTCCGATCCTATGTTTCCTAAAGGCATATGAGACATTTACTAATATATTGGTGTGAGGAGTTGAAAGATACCCAAAGTAAGCCAAAGTCTGAGCATCTAGATGTGGTGTGGTGTTAATTCATATTTCAGGACTTGCATGAAGGTGTCATGATACATCAGATTTGAGGTTGGTACCTGCACCTGACACCATTAAATTATGAATATTCATATTATTGAATTTATGTATTTTGTGTATTCACTAATTTATTAGATGTTTGTGTGTGTGTGTGTGTGTGTGTGTGTGTGAGAGTATGCACAAGCATATGTATGTGAGTGGTAGCACCCATGCCACAGCATACCTCTGAAGATCAGAAGACACTCTCAGATGTCAATCCTCACCTTCCACCTCCACTGAGACATGGTCTCTCTTGTTCTTCTTTGCTGCTGCATAGGCTAACTTGCCTATTATCTTCTAGAAATTCTCTCTTCTCTGTCACCTATCTCTTTTAAGAGTGCTGGGATTTTACACACACACACCACACACACACACAACACACACACGCATCCAGCTTTGCGTGGGATTTTAGGGATTCAAACTCAGGTCCTCTCACTTTCGCAGCAAAATCCTTCCCTGTGGAGCCCACTCCTCAGCCCTATGTTCTATGATTTTTATTGCTGTACAATATTCTGTAATGTATCCCACTACATTTACTCAATGCTGTGTCCCCTCAGAGCTTATGCTCACATGGAGAAGATGCTTACAAATCTATTCTGTTGCGTTGTGAAGAGGAATTAGAATTACAGATAGATTTGATATTCAGCTCAATGAGGTGAAGAGATTGTCTAGGATAATCCAAATGGGACCAGTGTGGTTATGAGGGTCCTGAAATGAAGAGGATGGAAGTAAGAGAATATGTGTCAGGGTGACCAAGCAGGAGAAAGGCTGAGTCACACACTGTTTACTTTAAAGATGGAATTGGGTCAAGAGCCAAGCATCAGGGCATTTCTAGAATATTCTCCCTACAGCCTCCAGATATGGCCCTCGTGGCATGCTGGTATTGGCTCAGTGGAACTCCATCTGAACTTCTGACTTCTAAAACTGTAAGTTATGAACCAGTGTTGTTTTAATCTACCACATTTGCAGTCATTTGTTAGAGCTGGAAACTAGCACAGGAGGTATTTTGATGCTTCTCTTCTAGTTTACAGAATGCAGGACTATCTCTGGGGTGTATGACTGGAATTGAATAGCTGATTCTTTGAGTTTTGGAAACTAGATTTTTCTTTTTTTTTTTTTTTTTTTTTCCCCTTGGTTCCAAAAGGGTTTATTGTCATGGCGGATGGTAGATGGATCTGGAAGTACTCCCCCCAAACTCAGGGCAGGCCTGGGTTAAGTAGGGAGGGAGAAAGGGGGAGGTTCTGGGGGCAATGCTTAGTTGGCTCCACCCTCTGACCTTCATTAGTATGTAAATCTCTAGGGCCTGAGGCCTGTAGTTACACCCTCTACCTGTGCACTTTGGGAAGGGCTGTAATGGCCTTCGTGACTGAACAATGTAGGTCTATGGAGATTAGACTGCTTGTTAGGACCCTGAGTTCTGGGGACCTAGCCGAACTCCTGCCGTTTCTCCCTTGGAGTCTTGGGGTTCTAGGCCCATGCCCAGCCAAGAACCAGGATACCCTTACGCAGTCCCACATCTCCTCCCCTTTACTTTTTTAAAAAAGGGGGGTCACTGTGTCATCTGTGATAGAAATTTTGCATGAGGAAGTTAAAAGAAAGCACTACTTAGGCCAGAGGGGTTAGCACAATTAAGTCACAGGGTAAGGGGAGTTGAGGGTGGAGACTGGGAAGGAAGGGGAGTTGAGGGTGTGGGTTGGGAAGGCAAAGGATCACTGAATCAATTGAATACAGGTGATACAGTTTGAGGGTAATAACATCTGACTAATCTAGATAGACATTAAGTTTTCCTCACTAACATGTAACTTTAGCTATTTGACTTTGGCAAAAGAGTTCATCTGTAGCTGGAAGGTCTGGATCTGTCTTCTGTAGGATTTAGCTCTGGAGTCTTCAGTTAAGCAGTGTAGCTGGAAGAAGACAGCTTGGCTTCCTAGGCAGGTTCCAGGAGGTGGCTTTGTGTCTGGATCTCAGCATGTCTCTGGAGTCTGCAGTCTGACGAGATGGCTGAGGAGAAGGCAGCTTAGCATCTCAGGCAGGTTCCAGAAGATGGCGTCTCCACTGGACTTGTGGGAGCACCTATTAGGATAATCAAAACAGGAAAGCAGCACCCCGGCATGGGGATTTCTGCAAAGGCTGAATATTAAGCATTAAGTCACTTGGGAACAAGCACATCACGGTCTGTCGTTAAGATCCTGGAAAGGCAAAGGTGTTTGAGGAAATTTGTCTTAGAAGGCACTTGTGAGTAAGAAAAAGCGAAAAATTTTGGGTTGAAAAGCACAAACACTGTTGTTTTAGGTCTTCCTGTTGGGAAGAAAAGGCATTAATGGTGGGTTTAGAAGCAGTGGGGGGAGGGGGCTGCTCTGCCATGTGGCGGCTGGGTGCTCTAGCAGAGAGGCCAGGGTATTCCCCATTTGTTTTTCTTAGAAGTAAAGGGCCAACCTTGAAGAAAAACCTAGAGGCTTGATAGGAGAGTCAGAAAGAGTGAGGTTCTGTGTGAGAGACTGAGTTATGGGAGAGAGACACGTGGAAGCTGGCGTGTAGCTGGCAGCTCCTGGGAGAAGCTGGGAGTTGGCGTGCAGTTTCTCCAGGCTCAGCCTGGAGTTTTAGCCTCGAGAAAGAAACTGAGAGGAACACAGGGGCAAAGGGACTTCAGGCAAGCCAGCTGGGCTGTAGCTGGCCGCAAATGACCTAGGAGGGGAAGGGGGAAGGGGAGCAACCAGGGTACCGGCCCTGTTGCTTCAGGCAGCCAGAACTGGCTGTAAATGACGGAGGAGTGGGGGAAGTCTATGTTAGGCTAGCAGGCAGCCTGTGAAAGACTGACCCCGAGGGAAAATCACTGGGGACTAGAGTTTAGAGCCAGTGTTCATGAGAAGCTAGCAGGCAGAGCATGAAAGGCTGACCCCTGGGGGAGGGGCAGAGCGCAGACATTAGGGCATTGCCGCCATCTTGTTGAGTTGGAGAACACGTGGGAAGAGAGAAAACTTATGCTAGTAGGCAGTGTGTTAAAGACTGAAGTCAGAGCTTTTTAAGAGTGACAGGACAGTCTCAGCCTCAAGGAGTCTCTCACTTAAGGAAAAGAGTCTTAGAATGAAGATCACAGCAGGCACTGTGGCCTTAAAGACAGCAGTTAGCTGTGAAGGAGCCTTCTCTGTGGAGCTGGGGGATGGGCAGATGGTCTCAAGCCCTGGGCTCTCAAACCACTGAGAGGCCTCGGAAGGACTGAGACTTGGGGGCATGTGGGCGCACACCGGCCTACCCACAGCCGAGAGAAAAGAAGGGGAGGGAAGAAAGAGGCCCTGGCAGCACCCCGAGGAAGAGAATTGGTTAGAGTACTTGCTTAGCAGACTTGGCGGCCTGGTTAGCTTGCTTGAAGATGTGGGTCCTGGTGGTTGTCTGAGAGATGGCTTTTCGGCTAGCTTGTCTGTAGTTGCGTGGCTGTTCGGAGCTCCACGATGGTCGAGCCATTATGTGGGAAAAAACCTGGGCGCAGCGGTGGAGTCCTGGGCTCACGCAGCAGCAGGCCCCAGGCCTACGCGGCAGCGGCCTGGGACCTGTGGGGTGGAGGCTGCCTGGAGGCTTCCAGGCAGCCTGTCTCTCATATACCGGAGGAAGGTCCCAGGTTCCAGGGGCTGGAGGATTCGGCTGCGGCAGGCCCAGCAGGCCCCAATGATATGAGGAAGTCCTTGGTTCCAAAAGGGTTTATTGTCATGGCGGATGGTAGATGGATCTGGAAGTACTCCCCGTAGATTTTTCTAAGGTAATTCCAATTATTTTCCACAGTAGCTGAATCATTTTGCCTCCTCACCAGCAACATATATATGGGTTGTTATTGATAAAAAAGAAATCTTCCTCAATATTTTGCACTGTTTGAAGTGTTAATTCTTTGTATGTATCAGTATGTGCTGGTGGTGACATTGCACTTCAGAGTCAGAAGTGAATGCATTCATTGCTCGCTTGCTTGACTGT
>JAJTUV010003802.1:0-91879 GCA_021653895.1 Mastomys natalensis | reverse complement strand
TTGGATCTTTCTATAATTTATATATATGTCAAAACATAATATTGCTTAGACATAAAACATATGTATAAGCTCAGCATTTTGGAGGCTTATGGAGAAGGACCATAAATTTGAGGCCAGTATTGGCTATAAAGTCAGAGTTTTTCTTAGAGAAAACCACATTATACCATACTGATACACAAAATTATTATTTGTCAGTTAGAAATATTTTATTAAAAAGGTATTATGTGTTTATCTTTGGAAGAAGTCTAATAAGTGGGTTCGGAAGATTTTACATGCTCACTATGGAGCCATACTTATGGAGAAGAGAATGTCAAAGGAAAGAATGAGTGTTGATGAGTTCCATTACAAGAGAAAAGCAAAGAAAGTATCATAAACAAAAGAAAGAAATGACCTTGGAATCTCAAGACTGAAAGGGCTAGGTATTTTATTAGTTGCTTCTTATCCAACAAAATTGATATCCTTAGCCTTTATCTCAGCAAATTTAAAAGTCCAAAGGAATACTTATTTGCTGTAAGCCTTGAAAACTATCTGTAGACCTAAATATGTGACATCTATATGGCTTTATGAAGAAATTTGCTTAAATATTTTTGTCTCTTCTGAGAAAGTGAGATGATTGAATGGATAAAGGTACTTGTTATACACGCTGGGTACCACATAAAGGTGGAAGGAGCAAACCAACTCAACAAAGTCATTTTCCGATTTCCATGTGTGCTGTGTATATGTGCCCAAATACACATCCTGCACCCATCATCATTGTGATGATAGTAACAATACAATTTTAATACTACTAAAAATAATAAATGAAATGTATAAAAAAGGGCTTCTGTCAACTTTAGTATCAGGCTACACAGCCTAAGGAAGATATAATAATGTCTTATAATAAAAACGTGATAATAGGAAAGAAAAGTGAAAACATGGATTCAAGAGATTAATTCAGTTTTTCAACTAAATAAATATGTTATTAGAGACTGAAATGAAGAATGTTTATAGATAATTAAATAAGTTATTAGAGAAAACACTTTTAATAAATTCAAGATATTTAAGCAATTCAATAAATTTACTGATATTTTCTTCTAATATTTACTTTGAAAGTGGTTAACAGATGGCTTCATTTTTAATTCCTAAACGTTATTAAGTAGAAGTAGTTATGAAAGAGGCCTATGCCGTAATTACTCACATTTTCCAAGTGTGTTTTCTCTAGAAGGAATGTTAAATAACTAACCACCATATCAGTTTCTTATCACAACCAACTAGAGAGCTATACAAATTTTATTTTTGTTTTGTAATGGGTTAAACAAACAAACAAAAATCACTACTACATGGAGCCAGGCTGACCAAATCAGCTGCCATCTGGGCCCAGATCCAGTGCTTTGAGTCAGTCCACCCCAACATCTACTCTGTCCATGAGCTGCCAGAGTGTATGGAGGAGCCGGGCCTGGAGAACCTGATGTCATTACTGAATAGGGCTGATCCTAGCATGGAGACTCTGTGGCTACAGCCTGGACTACATGCTCTGCTGGAAGATAGCACAAAGGTCAAGCTTAGCAAGCCTCTGGGCAGTCAACATCGAGGTAGGGGGGAGGTGTGCTGCAGCATGGAACCTGCTACCTAGCTATCTAGCTGCAAGATCATCCTGACTCTGGGCTACAGCAGGATATCCAAAGAGTTTCAGAGATGGTCTAGTGTTTCAGTGTTCAGAAATCTTGAGTCAGACAATAACTCATTACAATGAATATTTTAATGAAGATGTTTGAACAAAAATTATACTGTATGACTGACTGCAGTTTCCAATGCCACTATGACAAATGAATATGAGATGGAGAAATGGGAAAGATGGAGGGATGGAGTTGTGTGTGTGTGTGTGTGTGTGTGTGTGTGTGTGTGTGTGTGTGCACGCGCGCACAGTGGTGAGAGGCATAAACTAGAGATGTGACAGTGGTGACAGGTGTGAAAGAAGCCTGAGGTTGAGAACATGTCCTTGCCAAGTACTGCTGGCAGTGGTAGCATGCAGCTCACTGGAACTTGTGCAGATTGACCCCTGCCCCAACACATGCTCAGCCACGTAATAGCCCTGGCTTTGAGCAATAGTAGGATATCCAAAATACAGACATGAAGAACTGTGCTACAGGAGGCCATATTAGTGTCTGTGGTCTTGGTTACCACAGGGGCCATGTTGATATGACTGGCTTTTGCTGCCACTTGGGGCTATGTTGATGTCTGTGGTTCATGCTATACCAGAGGACCATGATGGGGTCCATGGTCCTTCTGCAGCCAGAGGTAGTTTTGACTTCAGTGGCCCACACAACCACCAAAGGCCAGGTACATATGTCTGGTCTATACTGCTTCCTGAAGCCATACTGATATCTCTGGGTCAAGTTACCACCAAAGGATCTGTGGTCTATGCTGACTCCTGAAGCCATTTTAAGGTCCATGGGCTGGGCTGCTGCTGGGAACCATATTGTTGTCTGGGGCCTGTTCTGCCCAGGGGGCCATGTTGATGTCCTTGGCCTGTGTTGCCACTGAGAGCTATGATGAAGTCCATGGCCCATGCTGCAGCAGTGGGCTATATTAATCTCTATGGTGTGTATTGCTACTGGAGAACATGCTGAGGTCTGTGCACATACAGAGGCCAGAGACCATGTGTATATTCATGATCTGCGCTGTTGCCAGAAACCTACAATTTGTATTCCTACTGACCTTTATAGGTCAAGGAAGCTACTTTTGCAGTGGTATTGATGACAGCAGACTCACAGTTGAGAAAGAGTGGTATAGTAAGTCCAGAGAACCAGGATTGGGGAGGCTCCCAGGAGTCAATGTGGGTGATTTTAGCCAGGATGCCTAACAATGGGGACAATGGAACCTGAAGAGGCAGCCTCCTGTAGCCAGGCAGGAATACCCAGTGAGGGATATGTGTAGGCAGCCGTGTTTACAGTTGCAAAGTCGTATGACTAGCACCTGACAATGTAAGCAGCTGGCTTCCAGAGTGGCCAGCTCAGCTAAACTGGTAAATAAGTCCTTTGTGCATGCGTCAGCCTCGTGCCCCTCCAAAGCGGGCTTATGCTAATGAGGTATTGGCAGCTTAACCTATCCTGAGAGAACACGTCACCCAGCCCGCCTTGGGAAGATATATAAGCAGCTCATTTCTGCTGCTGGGGTCCCCAGCCATACGTCCCCATCCTAGGCCCCCGTCCAGTTCCCCGTCCCTAAGTCAAGAGTCGTTCCTGGAATAAAACTGACTGAGAAGGATCCGACCGTGTCGTGTCTTACTTGCTGGCCAAGGCGGACGCGACAGATATGGATACCAACCCACCTACAAAACTTTCAACCCAAATTGTCTGGTGTTGGAAATAAAGCAGGTCAGCCATGCTTAGTACTTGGATGAGAGAAATATAAGTATATTGAATTATAATTTCATAACTTGAATCGACTTCATTATTTCATTACTTCATTTACATCATCTTTCATTTTCTTTGAAGATCTTTTAAAGCATTCTTACTAATCTTTTGTTGCCTAAGTTGCTCTCACTAGTGACCATTAATCTGGGATTGGTAAACTCTGGAGAAGAAAAGTTGTATTGGCTTTGCATGTTGTTTGAAGTTTTGCATTGGGATTTGAACATCTGTGTTTAAACTATTAGTTGCAGGGTTTGGGGAGAATACATGGTAATGCTAGTTTCCCCAATAGTTATGACAATTGCATCTTTGATGTATTGGCAAGCAATGTGTTGAATTGTGGGAAAACTGCTCTGGCATTTTAAGCCACTGAGTCATGATGATGGAAACAGGTAACCATGTGATATAATATTTTGATAACTTTGCTTTTCTATAAAATTGTATATTTTGAAAACTACTAAGATTAGATCTGATTTTTTTCACCACAAAAATAAACATGCATAAGGTGATACATGTGTGAATCAGTACTGTACACATTTCAAATTTTTAATTTATGTTTATTTTTGTTTATTTATGTTGGGATAGATGGATTTGTTTTATTGTTAACTAAAAGTATAATAAAAACATAATTCAAAATGTTAGAAATTATGATAAATTAGTCAATTTTTTAAACAAAGAAAATTAAGTATTAAAGGAATAATGCTAAAGACAAAGCACATTCAAAATTATTACAGTCCCACGTCCATACAAGTTTAATGTCATCTTTGTGGGAAACTAATTATCCTTCAAAATACTTTTACATTATGTCTTAAGGAAATAATAAAATACATAGTGTTTCCTCAAAAATGGTCTTAGGACAATCCAAAGTCTATTGCAAGCTATATTTAAATTCTTTCACAAATTATGTGCCTACGTGTGGTCAATAAATAAATAAAGTTTTTTTAAAGAATGAATAATATATGCATGCACAGGTTCCCACAGAGCCTAGATGAGCAGAAAGGGGTATTGAATCCTCTTTAACTGGTGTTACACATGGTTTTGAGCCACCATGTAGGTGTTGGAAATTGAACTCCAGTCCTCTGCAAAAGCAGCAGTGCTTTTAACCTCTGAACCATTTCTCCTGAAACTATGAATCAATCTCTGTCTCTCTGTCTCTCTCTCTCTGTGTCTCTCTGTCTCTCTCTCTGTCTCTCTGTCTCTGTCTCTCTCTCTCTGTCTCTCTCTCTCTCTGTGTGTGTGTGTGTGTGTGTGTGTGTGTGTGTATTTTTGTTGTTGTTGTTTGAAATAGGTTATACTATGAAGCCCTAGCTGTCTGCAACTCACTAGATAGCCAGGCTGGCCTTGAGATCCATCTGCCTCTGCCTCCTAAGTGCTGAAATTTAAAGGTTTGCCCCACTACCATCTGGCTGAAACTATAAATCATAATTTAATATTGTTTTAAAGTTTCAGATAATTGAAATTATTTTATCTCTGTTTTTCATTGAGAATTCATGCCTAAATATTAAAAAGAAAACGGCTTTTTAAATTTAAAAATAAATATTACATTTAACATGAGAGTAAGTTATTATCTTTGGAAATAAAATGATAAATGGTTCTTTGGTCATTTTATATTTTCCTGATGTGAATTAAATTGAGTTAATGACTGCTGTGTTTGAGTGTGATAAATTGCATGAAACATAAAATGAGAGCATTTAAGCATTCAATAATTATTTCCCATTTTTCTCAATGAGGATCTGTTAAAAATATCAAGATCCATTACCCTGATCAGAAATTGTTCTTTCAAAGAACCAATACCATAGCTTAATTAAGTATTCTCTAACACTAATAATACTAATTCTTTTTCAACAAAACCTTATTAGAAGAGGATCAGGTTGAGAAAGCAAGACAAAGGTGTCTCCCCATCTAAGAAAGATGCAGAATCTTTCTCCAGTTCAGTAACCTTATGAAGGTAGGACACAGACTCTCCAAATGAAATTTATGTCATTACCATGATACCATGATAAAACATGCAACCAAGAAAGAACAGAAGCTCCATTTCCATAGGTATGAAGGAATATGTTTCTTTACAGTGCTTGCGCCAAATCAATCTTACCTATATGTGACAATGGAATTCTCATGTCTGAATATGTATTCCTAGCCAAAATAATTACCACCTGCCTGTGGTCATAGATTTAGAAGTTATTTCTCATAGTTTCCTTATTTGCTGCAAATAATTTTCCCTCTGTGACAATTATTCTTGGCATTTTGGACTGATTTGATTTCCACAAAGAGGTGGGCCCAGGGAGTCTGATGACACAAATAAATAGTCTTTAAACTTAAAATAACTTTTTGCATTTCTCATAAATAAGTATCTAAAATTCTTCATCTTAAAATCTTATTTAAAAGCTAACTTGGAGTACTCAGGAGGCATAGACAAGGTGATTCTCAGTTCCAGGTCTGACTGGACAACACAGCAAGACTCAGTTGCAAAACTATGTGTAATCCCAGTGCAAGAGGATTCAATACCCTCTTCTGCTTTTCTGAACTCTATGGGAACCTGTGAGTGCACACAAACATAAAAGACTTGTAGTTTCATTTATTGAAATTAGGTACATTTTCCCTAGTTTATATGCTAAGTACAACTGGAACCTTACGTTTTGGAAACAAAAATGATTTTGAAATGTAGCCTTAGATTCTTCAAAACCTGGGCTATTAATTGCTTTAACCTTCTCCATTCTAGCCTACCATCCACCAGATGTAGTAGAAAGGAAAGGCTAATATGGCAAAGAGAGATGTGAACTTGTTTAGAAATAATTTTTGGGAAGTGATTCAAATCTTTGTTTCCAAGATATCAGCAATTCAGTTCCCAAGAATCAGCAGTAGGAGCTTGATCCATTCTCAAGCACCATTTACAAATCAGCAACATCACTTCAATCCAGAAGAAACCACAAGGCTCTGCCAATCCACTCACGTTTGTGTAAGCACCAAGAAGCTACCAGAATACCATGAGAAGTTCTTTGCTGCATTTCTCTCTACGAAGTCATGACAAGTGATAATTCAGCAAAGAAGGTAAGGTGAACCAATGCCACAACATCATCATCAAAAACCAGCATCAGCAAAGAAGACCAACGAAGACCAGCAAAGAGTGGCAAGGCAATCCAATGCCAGAGCATTGTCCACTGTCTGTTAGGTTATACTTAACACCCTTTCCAAATATCATGTGTCCTCTCAAGCATCCATTTCAGCAAAACAACACATGCCCTCTTTCCAGGCAGCTTCCAGAGAAACGTATCTGCTTCAGGAAATCATCCTCTCATAAGAGTTTCCAGAAAAATATCACATGACATAGCTGAGTCCCCAGAGAAACCAGAAATTTCAACTTCAATGAAATGTGAAGAAAAGCAAGGAAACAGGCTATCTTGGGAGCTGAAAAATAGCATGGTAGTGTGATTCCTGGGTTTTTAGTTTTCCTCATATTTCTTAGACTTGGAGCTGAAAATGTTAGCATTCCAGAAATACCAATGGTACAAACAAAAAGCTGGGTTAAATTTCCACTGTCACATAAACTAGGTATGGAGTTGTCATGTCTATAATTCTAGCACTCTTCAGGAGAACTCATAGGTTTCAAAAGTTCATGTTCAGATAAAAATGAAAACTAATGCAGCCAGTTTGAACATCAGTCTGGAGGCACCAAATAAAATAGCAAACGACCCAGCTCTACCATTCCTGGGTACATCCTCCAACGGGTATACATGCATGCCCATGGCCACTATTGAGCTATTTATAAAAGCTAGAAAATGGAGGTGGCCTAGATGTATAACAATGATATATATATATATTTTTATAATAATAATATATATATATGTATGATATATATATATATATATGTATGTATGTATATATGAATATTATTCAGCTGTAAAAAAGCAAATTTATGTAATTTACGGGGAAAATTTGGGATGAGATTGGAAAAAAAAAAATCTTAGTAAAGTAACTCAGGCCTTAAAGAAAAACATCCATTTTCCTCTCCATACAAAGATTCTAGCCTTAATTCATTAGTATAGTATGCCTAACATGGAAAAACCTATACAAACCAGGAAACAAAGAAGGTAATGGGGGGGGGGGGTTTACCCTCCAGAAGGAGGAATAGTAGAACATAGGTTAAAAAGAAAAGGGAAGGACTGTCAGTGGAATGCTTTATTCACAGAGGGAGGTGAAGGGCAATTTGGGATGTGAAACTACAAGATAAATGGAAACTTAACCAGGATAAAGGGAGTATAAAAAACATTTAGAAAATAAGATATAACAACCTGTTCAATATCCGCTTGACTGTTTGGGGTTGATAAACAACTGCCCTCTGAATGGATTTAAGATCCACTCCACAGGAGGGGGTAGGACAATGCCTAGTACTAGTAAGCCTGACTAAACAGCCCAGGTTTAATGAGGTTGTAGAGACCTGGAAAGAGTACACTTCTGATGGTGAACTGAACTAACATAGCAGCAAACTGCCTTCTAAATTCCTTTGTTTATTCCCATAGACAAAAGCAAACCCAAAGCCTTAATCAGAGAAATCTCACCTATAATAATAATGGTAAATGAGGAAACACATGGCTGCTGAGATGCTGAATAAGCAATGAATTGAACCCAGTCCTAAACAGTCATTTGTACTATTTCCTCTATGGATCAGAGAAACACTGCAGAAGAGAGGGCATGCAAAAGCCAGAGAACAGGGGTGAAGAGCTATGAAATGCCATTCCTTACACTCCATATAACCAATGTATATCATTAACTCACCTCAACTGCTGTTGCCTACAGAGCAAGATCAGCTCTAGCAACAATGAAAGAAGGAAGGGATCATGAGAAACTGCCCTTTAACTTTGAAAATACTAGCTATTGATAAGATTCTTCGAGGGAGAATTATTGGTTTTACTTGTGTACCCTTTGCTGGGGTTATGGACAAATGCTCTGGCTTTTGTGTGGACATTAGGAATCTAAACTCGGGTCTTTATGCTTTATTTTACCCATTGCCATCTTTCCAGTCCTTGGTGGAAATTTTAGTACTTAAAAAGCTTTGCAAATAGATTCATTATTGAAATCTAGAAAGCAAGAGGGTAGGGAAGTCAATAAACAATAGACATTACTTAGTCATATGAATATAAAATAACAATGACAACAACAAAAACAGCTGCTGCAATATAGGAATACAAGAAAATATCTAATTAATATTCATGCTAGCAGAAAAGCAAAGAAGACAATAATAAAAAATTAATGGGCTGTAAGTACTCTGACTTTGGCCAGAGATATTAACTAAAAAATTAATGAAGCTGAGAAAAATTAAAATAAGTGCACATCATTGTAGTTAAGCTTGTGAAAATAATGACAACTATCTTGAAAGCAAACATATGGGAGTAAAAATAAGCAACCAAAGGCAAACATAAAAGAATGTTTTAGCAGCCAATAGAAAGAAATGAAGAGACTCACACCCAAACAGTAGATGAAGCTTGAGGAGTCTTACAGAAGAGTTGGGAGAAAGATTTAGGGGACCCAAAGAGGATAGGGACTCCACAGGAAGACTACCAGGTCAACTAATCTGGAGCTTTGGGAACTTCCAGACACTGAATCACCAACCAAAGAATGAGTACAGGCTGGACCTATGCACCCTGCACATATATAGCGATGATACCTTGGTCATCATGCAGATCCCTCAAACAACTGGAGCAGAGGCTATCCCTGAGCCTGTTGCCTGCCTGCCTGCCTGCCTGCCTGCCCGCCTGCCTGTCTATGGATCCTGTGCCCTAAATGGACAGCTTTGTCTAGCCTCAGTAGGAGAGGATGTGCCTAGTCCACAGTGACTTGTGTGTGTGATGCCCAGAGGGTCTTCCCCTTCTAAAAGAGAGGGAAAGGGGGAATGGGGAAGATTTGCATGAGGGGGTACTGGGAGGCAAGGAAGGGCTGATATTGGGTTGTAAAGGGAATAAGTAAATATTTAATTAAAAAAGTCTCCTGAGACTTGATGCCCCAGGGAGGGAAGATACCTAGGGGGAGCACACTCTCAGAGACAAAGGGAGGGGGTACAGGGTGAAGAACTCTGGGAGGGGGCCGGGAGGTGGGCAAACATTTGGGATGTAAATTAAAAAAAACAAGTTGGGGTCAAAGTGAAAGTTGTAACTTCATTAGATTCAGCTTTAAATCCTGAGATGGTCGGGATCCTGGTATGGGCAGGGGTCATGCCTATCGTGGCAACAGCAGCCCTAACCTATGTAATTTTTACTTGAATAAAGTAACTGGAATGTTCTAAAAACATAAAAATAAATAGAATATTCCCCCAAAGTATCCCAACCCCCTCCTCCAAAAGCCAGGGGCAGAATTCTATCAGACTTTCAAAGAAGAGCTATTCCACAAAATAGAAACAGAAGGAACATTGCCAAACTCAATCTATGAGACCACAGTCACTCTGATACCTAAACCACACAAAGACTCCATAAAGAAAAGAACTTCAGACCAATTTCCCTTATGAACATTGATGCAAAAAAAAAAAAAAACCTCAATAAAATACTCACAAATCGAATCCAAGAACACATCAAAAACATCATCTACCATGATCAAGTACGCTTTATTCCAGGGATGCAAGGATGGTTCAATATATGAAAATCCATCAATGCAATCCACGATATAACAGTAAAAATGCCCATCTTACCAAAATGAACCTACAGACTCAATGTAATTCCCATAAAAATTTCAACACAATTCTTTACAGCAGTTGAAAGAACAATATTAAACCTCATATGGAAAAAAAACAAAATGCTCAGGACATATAAAACAATCCTATATAATAAAAGAACATCTGGCAGTATCACCATCCCTAATTTCAAGTTGTACTACAAAGTAATTGTAATAATAACTTCATAGAATTACCATAAAAATGGACAGGTTGATAAATGGAATAAAATCAAAGAAATACAAGTCTATATACTTATAGATACTTAATTTTTGACAAAGAAGCCAAAAACCATACAATGTAATAAAGAAAGCATCTTTAACAAACAGTGGTGACCTAACTGGATACCAGCATGTTGAAGAATGCAAATATAGATCCATATCTATCACCCTGCACAAAATAAGTCCAAGTGAATTATCGACCTCCCCATAAAACTACATGCACTAAATCTGATAAAAGAGAAAGTGGGAAATATTCTTGAATGTACTGGCACGGGAGACAACATCCTGTACAGAACACCAGTAGCTCAGACACTAAGATCAACAATTAATAAATGTGACTTTATGAAACTGAAAAGCTTCTGTAAGGCAAAGGGTACCATTAAAAGGACAAAACAGCAGTCTACAGAATTGGAAAAGATCTGACCAACCCCACATCTGACAGAGGGCTAATATCCAAAATATATAAAGATCCTAAGAAGTTAGTGTAGCATGTAATTTTAAAATAACCCACACTTGTTCCGGTTAGGCGCCAGCAGCAGCAGTCTCGTCCACCCCCCACAGCTAGCTCCAAGTGGCTATCTGTCCCTGGTTCCCCTGGCTGGCTTGCTAAGCTGACCAAACCAGTTTTTCCTGAGAACATGTAGAGCTACCACTATCTATCCCAGTGGTTGGTCTACAGATTGCCAACAACACTCAGGTCTCACTCAGCTCCCTCTAACCCCATGAAAGGAAAACACTAGAGACTTATATTTATACCAACCAGATTTGTATCTGTAAATCTCCAGCCCCAATATGCCCATGCAAAGAACACACAATCAATTATATATAAGCTGCACGCCTAGATCGGGCAGATATACCACTACACTATTCTATTGCTCAGCTATGAAATCCCTACCTACTGTGGCTTCTGCAGGCCATGTGGGTCAGCTCCATCTTCCACCTCTTTTTCCTATATCTTTTTTCTCTCTGTCCTCCATTTTTGTTTTCCTCTTTCCTTCCTCTCACTCCTTCTCTAAAACTTCCAGCCCCACCTTTTCCTTTCGCTGTCCAATCCCAGGCTCTGGCCTTTATTTCAGTTAAATTGGGGAGCAGGTTCACATGGAATCACCTGAGTACAAGTGATCCGCTCCTTGTCAGGGACAGGGTTAGCATCAAAATACAAACAGCACCAAGGCAATACACAACATTTCCCCTTTTTTCCAATTAAAATGCTCTTTTCTCTCAGATATAAATCGGGCACAACAATTATCATTATGTAATTTATAAAGTATAAGATACATTTAAACATCTAGTCCATCAATTCTGTCAATTTAGAAAAAGCACTCTACCATCTATTTTAACTTAGAAGGCTTACAATTTTACACCTGTTATGTCCTGGTTTTAGCTGATATAGTATCTGAAAATCATCTTCTCAATACTGAACACCTTAGGTTGGTTATGAGACTATGGCAAGTCATCAACCCCACCAGAAATCTGAGAGTGACTTAAATATTACCTGAAAAACTATAGGAACTACTAATATAACTTCCAAAACTAAAACAAATCATAGAGACAACTGTCTACCTGGAGAGTCCCTGATTCCTCATAACATTAGAGCAATTGTCTTTGGCCTACTGGCCCAGAACATTTGACAGACCTGGCGAAACAGGAATTATCATGAAGGACTAGCTTATTCTGTCTTGCCAGAACTAAGCTGTCCACTATCCTGTATCTTGTGTCCTTTCATGGACAGTGTTTTTGTCTGTAGATGAAGAGGTAATTTCTGCCCAGTGGCTACCTTGCCATGATAAACAACCTTGCCTGGAGGTAAGGAATCTCTAATGGCTGAGAAACACTTAAAGAAATGTTCAACATCCTTAGTCATTAGGGAAATGCAAAACAAAACGACTCTGATAGTCCATCTAACACTCATCAGAACGGCCAAGATCAAAAACTCAAGTGACAGATTACACTGGCAAGGATGTAGAGCAACAGGAACACTCCTCCATTGCTGGTGGGAATGCAAACTTGTACTGGCACCTTAGAAATATATTTGGCAGTTTCCCTGAAAATTGGGAATAGACCTCACTACACCACTCTTGGGAATATACCCAAAAGATGCTCCACCATACCACAAGGACACTTGATCAACTAACTATGTGTATAGAAACTTTATTCAAAATAGCCAGAAACTGCAAACAACCTAGATGTCCCTCAACCAAAGAATGGATAAATAAATGTGGTACATTTACATAATTCAACTATTAATAACAAAGACATCATGCATCTTGCAGGCAAATAGATGAAACTAGAAATGATAATGCTGAGAGAGGTAATCCAGGCACAGAAAGACAGACAAACATGATATCTTACAAGTGGACATCAGTTTTAAAATAAAGGACAATCATGCTAGAAACCACAGGTGCAAAGAAGTTAAGTAACAAGGCGGGCTCAAGTGTGGTACCCTTGAATCTCACTGAGGAGAAATAGAATAAACATCATGGGTGGACAGATAGGGAAATGGACTGAAAAGGGTAGGGGTAGGGATAGGAACATTAGGGATCAAATCAGAGAAGGACAAAGGGAGAAAGTACTGAGAGAGACAACTAGAATTGGGGTGGTGCTCTCTGGGACAACCTAGAAACTCAGGGCAATGGAAACTCCCAGGAATCTATGACAGTAACTATAGCTAAGACTCCTAGAAATGGAGCCTGAATGGGCCATCTCCTGTAACCAGACAAGATTTCCTTCCAGTAGAGGAATTAGGACACCAACTGAGCCAGAAATCATTTGACCTACAATTTGTCCAGCCTACAAGATGTGCAGGGGTAAAGATGGAGCAGAAATTGAGGGAATGGGCAACCAATGACTGATCCAGCTTGAAACCCATGCCATAAGAGGAAGCCCACCGCTGACACTGTTAATGATATTCTGCTGTTCTTGCAGACAGGAGCCTGGCATCATCAGATGCTTCACCCAGCAACAAATGCAGACAGATGCAGAAACCCCATAGGCAAACATTAAGCAGAGCTTGGGGAATTCTGTGGAAGATGTATAAAAAGGATTGAAGGAGACAGAGGGGTCAAGGCCACCAGAAGAAAACCTATAGAATTAACTAACCTGAGCCCACAGGGACTCACAGAGACTGATCTGCCAACCAGAAAGCATGCATAGGACTGACATATGCCTTCTGACATATGTAACAATTGTGTAGCTTGGTTTTCATGTGGGAGTCCTCATAGCAGAAACAGGGGTTGTCTCTAACTTTGTTGCCTGCCTTTAGGACCCTTTCCCCTAACTGAGCTGCCTAATCTAGTGTCAGTAGAAGCCTCTAGTCTTACTGCAACTTCATAAGCCAAACCTGGTTGATATCCATGGAGGCCTCTTCTTTACTGAAGAGTAAGGGAGGAGGAGTGTATGGGAGAAGTGGTGGGGGGAGGAAAGGACTAAGTGAAGGGAGAGGAAATTGAGGTCAGGGTATAAATCTAATTAATTAATTAATTAATTAACCTGATTATATGATATCCCTAAGATAATCAGTTTGAACATAACCATACAAGTTAAAATAGAGAGGTGGAAAGAAGTTAAACATAAAAATAATCAAAGGAAAGCAATTTTCAAGACTGATATAAAATAACGAAAGTATCAGAATACGCGCGCCGCTGCTGCTCCCTCCAGCGTGCCAGCTCTGCCAATCTCCGGGCCACCTGGGCCTTGATCCCACGCAGCCTGAAGAGTTCTTGGTGCTGAAGCCGGGCTGCCCTCAGTGCAGCCTGCTGCAGCTGCAGTTTGCGTGCAGCCTTCTCCCGCCATCACTGCAGCTCTGTCTTCTTCTCCATCCTCTTCTCAGGACCAGCAACACCAGTGGGTGAGGTCTCGGAGGCCCCACCATCAGCCTCTGGATGCTCAGCACAGCCCGGCTCACGCTCTTCCTCGCTGTCAGACTCCTCCAGCAGGCCCTCACACATCTCCGGAAACACGGACTCCTAGGTGGCAGCTTGCTCTGAGGTGGGCAGGGTCAGCTGTCGCTCCAGCTTTTCTGCCTCTTTCTCACGCTGCAGCTCCACCTCATGGGCCTCTCGAAGCAGGGCCTGGTGGTCTTCAAAGGTTGGGTTGTAGGAGGCTCCCGCAGGAATCACCTCCACTGCTGGCAGCTGGGAAGGCTTGATGTGAAGGCGTGGTGGCTGCCTCACACCTTTCTTCTTGGTCTGCTCCAGAAAAAATGCATCCTGACCAATCAAAGGCTTGTCCAGAGGGTTGTTTGGGTTCCAGAGGTCATAGAAGGGCCGCTCAATGATGTCCTGGGGCCCAGGTTTGGCCTTTGGTGCAGGAGGGCTAAGAAGCCAGGCCTGTGCCTTGCACACATCCCTGGGCAGCTCACCCTGCTTTGCCAGTTTCTCCCATAGCTCCTCCTTTCGCCTGAGCTTCTTGGCACTGGGGACCTGGTGTGCGAGGATGTCTTTGGGAGCAGGGATCTTAGAATGATTCTCAAGGGCAAGGTCAACCCGTAGGGGTTTCTGAAGACGCTGTGACTTCTTCTGGACCCAGGTCCTCTTCTTGCTTGGTTCTTTTCTCTTGAATCCAGTGTCCACGAAGAAGAGCTTTTCGTTTGGGGCCTCTGCCAACAAGCCACCGGCCGTGCGCTCTTGGAGCCGAACGTCTTCCAGGAACTGCTCTACCTCTAGCCCCAGCGGCTCCTCAGCGAGCCTACTCCAGCCGCGCTTCTTGTTTCTGGGACCCCGCCGCTGCCGCCTCAGAGCGGGATCCACTGAGGTGGATCGCAGCCCCAGGAAACCAGAGTCCGCCCGGATTTCGAGCCGCTCTTCTCACCGCCCCTGTTACTACCCGGAGCCATCTTCTTAGAGGAAGAGCTTAATCGCTCTGACCCCGATATCCGGTTTGGAACGTGAATTGATGCTCTTTATCGTATTCAAATTATCAGAAGGAGGTTCAGAATTTAAGAGTAAGGAGCCATCTCGAGTGTCATGCCAAACCATTGGATTCATGTTAGTTCTAAAATTTAGAGTGGTAGTCACTATAATTAGGAAAAAATTTAAAGACACTTGCAGTGTATTTGGCATAATTCTAACACCTCTCTGAATGCTTTAACTTTATATAGTGTGCTTATGAATTTCAAGAATGCTGCTCTGCTGAGCATTGATGCAGTAGATACTGCTGATAAAATTACCCATGGCCTGAGATCAGTATTTCTATTTTGGTCAACCTTCAAGAATGGCATATATAGCTTGATCATGCTAGCCCTTTTTGTCCTGGGAATACTTTTATTCCTGCCCATCGTGTTAAAGCTTGTCAACATGTTGGGAGCCAAAGTATATTGAGGTTTTAGTGCTGCACTTACACATACAGAAATTATGTCATAAGGAGTTATTTTATTGCTATGGTCCCATAGCAAAATAACAGTAGCAGGTTTTCCCCAAGGCCTGTGGCTTAACTAGTCTCAGGTTCTTGGCTACTTTACCAGTGTCAGATATGGATTCTCTCTCATGGAATAAGCCTTAAATTCAAAAATTTAAAAACCAGTTGGTTACTCCCATAACATTTGTGTCACGATTATACCAATATATCTTGTGAGCAGGTCACTGGTGTAGGTCACAGGTTTTAGAGCTGGGAGATTTTGATAATTACCATTCTCTTCTGGGAGCATCCATAATACCTTCAAGCACCATGAACTCTAGTCAGAAGGAGTGAAAGGAGTTTCCCAAGTTTTTCATTTTGAATTTATTTCAATTTGGCTTATCTTAGGAATTCTATTTTTATTTTGTTTATTTTTTATTGGTATTTTTGTTGTTTCATTTTGTTTGAGACATGTTTTCTGTGTACCGTTGGCTGTACTGGAACTCACTTTGTAGACCAGACTGGCCTCAAATTCATAAAATAAATTCAAAATGAAAAACTTGGGAAATCAAACAAAAAAACTCTTAGGTAAGACTCACCAACAGATTAAAAGACACAGAAGAGAGAATTTCAGGTCCTACATTTAAAGAATAACTTTTAAGGCTCAGGATTCTAGTTTGATATGGTTTATGCCCCTCAAATTCTAAAGTATCTTATACTTTCTTTTTGCTTTCATGCTTTCTGAGAGGTTAAATACAAGTCTTATATTTTAAGTAAGGTCTATTTTTCCTCTGACTTCTTTTAATATTGTTTCTTTACCTTCAGCTTTCTGTGGTTTGTATGAAACACCTTGCCTTAATTTTGTTTGGTTTGATTTGGTTCATCTGGTGTTCTACTATCTTTTGGACATTAGGTGAGCTCCCCACATCTATGATTTGGTATCTGATATTAACTTGAATAAATTCATAGTCATTTTTGCTTCAAATATTTCTTTTGTTCCTTATTTTCACCTTTAACACTCACACTTGGCATACATTACACATTTTTAGTTGCACACAGGTTCTTGAATTTTCTTGCTACAGTACAAAGTTTTCAGGCTTGGGATTTTTTGTTTTTATTTTAATTTTGTTTTGTCTTATTGTTCTTTCACTTTCCACTTCTGGAAGTTTCTACTAACATATGCTCAAGATTAATCTCTTATCTTGCCCACTTCTGATCTTCATTACAGACACATAGTTCAGATTCTCCTCATAAGGACAGGTTTCTACAAATGTTCTCCTTGAAAGTCTCTTACCTGCTAAGATGTGATTCTTACTTGCCCAATTAATACAATTTAAGGCTCAGTGGTTTTCAACAGCATGTCAGTTTTCTGTTATATTTAAAAAAGATTGCTGTTTTTCAGTTTGCTTAATTGTTTAGAATGGGATTATGAATCCTACGCTAATTACATGCCAAGACAGAAACCTGAAGTCCTGTCTTCCACTCTGAATACCAATTTTACACATGCATAATTCTGCGACATTATGTTTTGATGTATTAACTCACTGAGTTATGCAGATCTTCCCATTCCATTGCAAAACCTAAAAATACAACTTTCATTAAATATTACTGAATGATTTCATCAAGAAGCGATGTAGTTATGGCTAATGGGAACAAATTTTCTAAAATTCTGATTTTAATCTGCAAGCTTAAATTTCGTCTTTGGTCACACATATTCTCAACTGTTTGTGATGAAACATGTGGTTCATCTCATTAAGTTTTTAGAAAGAAGTCTGTAAGATGTAGATGAGGTCTGTTGGTGTAGAATCACCAATTTTGCTCTGTTCATTGCTCCTTTTTATAAAAATGATATTCCATCAAAAAATAGCTAGTATGGCTCACAATTAAAACATATAGCAACCATCATATTTCTTTATGCTGCAAAGAGTATCAAATGATCAAATTTATGGTCAAGACTTATCAAATTATAATTTTAATTATTTCTTGATGGACATTTTAAAGTAAAACTGACTTTTTAATTGATACCCATACAACTGCTGTGCTGGAAAAAAAACCTATAAAATATAACATATATAATTGTGTACAGCATATAATGCTTGAAATGAAAACAGAAACATTAGTGATTCATATATTATTACTTGCTATTTTAGAGTGTACTCTCTTTACTTCCATAAAACAATCAGTATGAAGCAGTATGCTGTGTTGTATCCAGACAGCTGCTTCATGCTTGCTGACAGGAGCCTGGTATAGCTGTCCCCTGAGACAATACAGATGCAGATACTCACAGTCAACCATTGGACTGAGCCAGGGGACCCCAATGGAAGAGTTAGGGGAAGGATTGAAGGAGCTGAAGGGGATTACAACCCCATAGGAAAAACAACAATATCATCCAACCAGACCTCCTCCCATAGAGCTCTTAGAGACTAAACCACCAAAGTACACATGGAGGGATCCATAGCTCCTGCTACATATGTAGCAGAGGAAGGCCTTATCTGGCATCAGTGGGAGGGGAGGCCCTTGGTCCTGTGAAGTACGAGGATGCTAGGCTGGTGAGACTGGAGTAGGTGGAGTGGGTGGAGGAGCACTCTCTTAAAGGCAAAGTGGATGGGGGATGGGATGGGGAGATTGTGGAGGGGACATTGGGAAGGGGGACAACATTTGAAATGTAAATAAATAAAATAACCAATAAAAAAGATAGTTACAGAGTAAAAAAACAAAAAACAAAAACCAGTCGCTTTATACACTTACTGTTTGCTGTGCTTCTTAGTTGAATTGATACATACCAGATTGGTTTGTATAAGTATGCTACATGACATTCAAACAATAATATTGACTAAAGATATATTTCTTAGAATTTACATCTTCAATTCCATCTCCACTCCAATTTCTAAGCAACAAACACTATCTTTAGAGACTACTTAGATGTCAATTATATGATCTTATAGAATTCAATTACTCTGAACCTCAGTTTCTCACCTACAAAATGGATTATTTGAAAAGTATTATAAAAGGTAAACATACTCTAAGTAACATCACCTGGTATATTTTGGATGTTAGTTCTCAATATTTAAAACTGAAAAAAATCAAAACAAAACAATGCAGATGACCTAGAATTAACTCAGACTAGTGAAGGAAAAAGAAAAGGCACACTTATTTGAAGCCACATGAGATTGTGGGTAATCGCAGTCAAAGGATTGCTGAAAACGTGCTTTCAGGTTATACAAAAATGGAAATGGTACTTATAGCTTTAAACGGCAAGTGTGCTGGTAATTGTATCATTTGTTATTCAGAAAATGTGATTGGGACTGACAAAAAACTTAAATTACCTTGTATTAACTATTATTATTATTATTAAGATTTACTTATTTATGCATATGAGTGTTCTACTTGCATGTATGCCTGCATGACAGAAGAGGGCATCAGATCTTATTATAGATGGTTATGAGCTATCATGTGGTTGCTGGGAATTGAACTTGAGACCTCTGGAAAAGCAGCTATTGTTCTTAACTACTGAGACATCTTTCCACCCCCAAGAACAATATTTTAAAAGATCAGTTCCAGAGAAAGGCTAGAAAGCCTTCCTCATCTGGGCCACATACAATAAACAACATTCATATGACTGTAATCCCAGCACATGGAGTCAAGTTTAAGATCTTGAACTAGGTCATAAATTTCAGGTCAGTCTGGAAAAGAAAGATGGAAAAAAGGAAGGGAGGGAGGGAGAGAGGGAAGGAAAGAAGGAGGCAGGGAGGTAGAGAGGGAAGAAAGGGAACTCAGGATATATATTAATTACTTTTCTCTTCTCTGTGACAAAATATCTTATAAGAGAGAGTTTGTCTTTGCTTACAGTTCGAATGGATACAGTCCATCATGGCAATGAATATATGGCAGCAGGATTATGAGACATTTGGTCACGTTGCATCTGAAGTTAGAAGCAGAAAGCAGATAAGAAGCATGATCAGGCCACAAAACCTCAAGTTCCAACCCCAGGAGCCCATTTCTAGCAATGTTATGCCTCCTAAAGTTCCGCCAACCTTCCAAAACAGCACAAACACCTGGAAACCAAATTGTTGTGTTATGTGGTCCATTTGGATCCAGTACAATTCAAACATCAGGTCAATTAGGATGACAAATTTTATTTTTGCCTATTTATTTATTTATTTATTTATTTAAATCAAATCATAATTTTTACTTATTCACACAGGGGTTATAAACACAAAAAGGCAGGACGGGGAAGGGGATGACACCAAAGCGTAGGTGTTCAGGGGGAGTATAGATAACTTTCAGAATAGGATATCGGCTGGGTAAAGGTTCAGGGGACAGGTCACTATGGCTCTGCCTATGATTCACTTGTCCTTAACTAAGTTGGTACTATCTGCCGAGGCTACCTATTTACAAGGTCTATGACTACTCAGGCTGGTAAATTTCCATAAAAGCTGCCTGTTTACAATAGCTTATAGCCATTTGTTTCAGTGTTTTTCCACAGAGACCCAAGACTTTGTGTTAGCATGTATGTATGTCAGGCCTATTGCTGACTTTAGGCCTATGGCTGATTTTAGGCCTTCAGTGTATAAGCAGGGCTGCTCCTGACATCTCCTCCGTTCTCTAAGTATAGACGGGCCCTGGCGATTCTAATCTTGTGAAGGCGGGGATAGAGGCCTGACCTCCAATAATTGAAGGGGACCTTATGATTTTTTTTTTGTTTTTTTTTTTTTGTTTTTTTTTGTTTTGTTTTTGAGACAGGGTTTCTCTGTACAGCCCTGGCTGTCCTGGAACTCACTTGGTAGACCAGGCTGGCCTCGAACTCAGAAATCCGCCTGCCTCTGCCTCCCAAGTGCTGGGATTAAAGGCGTCCAGCTTTCCTCTTTCTCTTTCTCTCTCTGTCTTTTCTCAGGGCCTTCTCTGACCTTTTTCATGCTCTCTTTAACCATCCCTGTCTTGTCTATGTAAAAGCAACATTCTTCTTTAAGGGCTGTACACAGTCAAGAGCTGTACACAATCTTTTCTATTGTAAAAGAGTAAATCATGTCCAATAAAGACCTTAGCAATTTTTGGAGATCACTTCAGACAGTGAAACAAGAGATTTCTTCAGATTAGTGATGTCAATCTCTAGCTTGTCAATGTCCCATCAAAGGTCTGAGTAGTATAAGTCCAGAGGACAGCATCAGGATTAGAACTTCTACCAGCAGACATCATGGGTGTTTCATTTTTACCTGAGATACTGCCTGGGTTAGAGCTCCTGGGAGCCCCACTTTCACAGGGTTTTGTAAGGTTGTATGCAGAGCTGCCACCCGGGATCTGCTGACAAATTTTATTTTAACCAAGCAGCTACTGGTAGATCAGGGCTGCAGAACAGACTCAGGAGCTGAACTGGAACCATGAGCCTGAATATTACAGAATATTTAAGATTGAAAACCTCAAACACCTGTGCCAAGTTATAATTACATTTCCCCACCAATCAGGATTTAGGGATAAGGGCTTTCCTTATGTGGTTGATATATGTCAACTGATCCAGAATGCAGTTTTAGAGTCCATCCAATCAAATCCATTTGTTCATTTGTAGTTAGGAACAGTTATTATGTTAGGAGGAACAAAGGATGAATAATAGGAATTGTGGTTAGCAACAGTCATTAGGTTATGGAACAGAAGATGAATAATAGATTCTGTTCAACTATTGGGAAGTCCCCAGCTCCTCTAGGGTCCAGGGACCTTGAACTTAGTTTCCCCCTATGATTAAATGGAATCTGAAAACAAAATGGCAATACTTAGGACAAGTTTCTTTTGCTTGTTAGCTACAGTAAAATGGGAGCATCTCAGTGACTTTCCATATGTAAGGTGTAACCTCAAACTTCGGGTAGTTTCTGGGAAAAAGTCTACTATACTTCATAAATCTATTGCACAGCAAAAGCAACAGTGTTTCCAAAGTTGATACACACTCAGGATGATTATATCTACAGTCTCACTTTAAGGTTCTACCTGCTGAATCTGATTTACATGGTCTCCCAACTTGTAACTAGTTAAGGTTTTTTGTTGCCTTGACATGAGCCAGGGCCATCTGGAAAGAGGAAACTTGAACTGAGAAAAATGTCTCCACCAGGATTGGTCCACATGCAAATCTGTGGCGGACCTTTTACTGACTAAGGACTAATATGGGAGGCCCCAACCCACTGTAGGTGATGGTACCTCTGGCTTTTATGGAAAAGCAGGCTGGGCAATCCGTGAAAAACAAGCCAGGAAAACAGTATTCCTCCATGGTCTCTGCTTCAGTTCCTGTGTCCAGATTCCTCCCCTGACTTCCCTAAATGATGAAATGTAAACTGTAAGGCAAAATGAGCCCTTTCTACCCAAGTTATTTTCAGTCATGGTCTTTATCACAGCAATAGAATGCAAACAAAGACAGAATTGTATTTTATATTTCCTAAATCAATGTTATTCCATTTTTTTCCTCTATAATTTTGACAGGGTATAATAATGGCTAAAGTTAGCAAGATGAAAGATAATTGTGTTCCTGCCTGCCAGGCAGAAATGAGGAAAGATATTCTAAAGAAAGACTCCTGGCTCTCCCTTTGACCATCAAATTATTGAAACAATGGACCTGAGAAAGTACAGTTTCCTTAGGATTCTCATGACAAGAAGAGAAAAGGGCTAACAGAGGATGAAAGATTTACAACTAGTCAGATGGCATTGAAGGACAGATTAACCTAGTAGGACATTGGAGCTGAAACAGTGGTAGTCAGGAGATCCACACCTTGGTGGGACTATTTACATATGCATTTATTTTGCCTTCTATTTAAGCTTTACACTTATGTTGGGATCCTGAAGACAGAGTTGTAGGAATCAGTGGACCTCTGTCCCTTTTCTCAGTATGGCCAGCAGAATGAACAATCAATCTCTCTGTCTCTCTGTCTCTGTCTCTGTCTCTCTCTCCCTTCTTCCCTCCTCCTTCTCTCCCTCCTCCCTCCCTCCTCCCTCCCTTCCCCTTCCCCTTCCCCTTCCCCTTCCCCTTCCCCTTCCCCTTCCCCTTCCCCTTCCCCTTCCCCTTACTGTCTTAGTCAGAGTTTCTATTTCTGCAGAAACATCATGACCAAGAAGCAAGCTGGGGAGGAAAGAATTCATACAGCTTCCACATTGCTGTTCATCACTACAGGAAGTCAGGACTGGAACTCAAGCAGGTCAGGAAGCAGGAGCTGATGCAGAGGCCATGGAGGGATGTTACTTACAGCTTGCTTTCCCTAGCTTGCTCAGTTTGCTTTCTTATAGAACCCAGGACTACCAGCCCAGGGATGGGCTCTCCCCCTTTGATCACTAATTGAGAAAATGCCTTACAAATGGATATCATGGAGGCATTTCCTCAAGGAAGACTCCTTTCTCTGTGATAACTCCAGCTTGTGTCAAGTTGAACACACAAAACCAGCCAGTATACCTTCCCTTTCCCCCTCCCCATTGTTAATTTGGCTTTGTTAACTGGCCTATCAAGGACAGATCTTTTTTTTTTTTTGGTTTTTCGAGACAGGGTTTCTCTGTATAGTCCTGGCAGTCCTGGAACTCACTCTGTAGACTAGGCTGGCCTCGAACTCAGAAATCCGCCTGCCTCTGCCTCCCAAGTGCTGGGATCAAAGGCGTGCGCCACCACCGCCCGGCTCAAGGACAGATCTTTGACTTGTTAGGTACATGCTATGATCCTAACTCCAGTAACAATCTGCTACATATTATTTTCCTGTGGCTTCTAAAATAAGTTACCACAGTGTTGGTGGCTTAAAATAACAAACATTCTCTTACTTCTGTGGAAGTCAGAAGCTAAAAAATCAATTTCACTTAGGAAAAAAAAATCAATGTATCAGCAGGGTCATATTTGCTCCACACTTTCAAGGTTTGAAGCTGCATTTCTTACCTTGTGGCCTCTTATTCACTTTCAAAGTCATCAGTGTAATGTTTATGTCATCAGTTAACCAGTTTAATCATTTAACCAGTAAGAGAGAAGACACTCTAAAGAGAGATACTTCTGCTCCTCATTTTGGGTATCAGGCTACTGAAACAATGAACTTCGGTGAATTAAAATTTCCTCAATAAGTCCATGTTAGGAAAAGGGAAGCTCTGGTGACAGCATGAGAAGTCCCTTGACTCCCAGGAGGAGATAAGATGAAATTCTGACAACTTACTAAAGTACTTTGCAAGACACCAGAGACCAAAGGTCAGTAATGGAAAGGGGCTGCATTTTGACCGCAACTGTCTAAACATACACACATTTTACCCCTAAGTAAAACCTCATTCTAATGCCCTGAAGACTGACTTGAGGTTCACTGGACTCCTTTATTTGTTCCTCTTCCAATACAACCACCTTGACTAAACCTCCTTTCTCCACTTTTCCTATATTACTTGTCTTGTTTAAATGGATGAATGGAAAGAAGACTGAGTCTTGCTTGTTGGGGCTGTTAGGGTCAAGCTTTCACTCTAAAAGCTCCAGTAACAGTTACATTGTCTTCTTTTCAGGCCCAGTTTCATCTGTCTCACTCATATAATGGCATTCGTGGTAATAATAGGGCCCATCAAAATAATCCAGGGTCATCATATCTCATGATCCATAACTGAACAACATTTTCAGAGTTCTCTTTACAGTATCATATAATATGTGTAGATTTTAGATATGAAAATTTGATAAATTTAAAATCTTTTAATCAGTCTAGTAGGGAAAAGTATTCCAAAAATTAACTTAACTTTAAAACATTTTAAACAATGTAACTTCAACAGCCATCAAAATAATATACATAGCTATTTATTAAGACACTAAAGGGTACAAAGACAGTATTCAAATTAACAAAATCAGAAATGCAAAAGGAGACATAACAACAGAAACTGAGGAAATTTTTTAAAAAATCATTAAAAAATCATTAGGTCATACTTCAAAAGCCTATACTCTAAAAAACTGGAAAATCTAAACAAAATGAATGATTTTCAAGACAGATAACACTTACCAAAGTTAAGTCAATACCAGATAAACTAATAAACAGTCCCATAACCCCTAAGGAAATAGAAGCAGTCATTAAAACTCCCCCAGAGTCCTACCAGACTTTCAAAGAAGAGCAAATATCAAAATATTCCACAAAATAGAAACATATGGAACACTATCTAATTAATTCTATGAGGCCACAATCACCCTGATACCTAAACCACACAAAGACTCAACAAAGAAAGAGAACTTCAGACCAATTTCACTTATGAACATCGATACAAAAATACTCAATAAAATTCTCACAAACTGAATGCAGGAACACATCAAAAACTTGATCACCATGATTAAGTAGGTTTCATCCCAGGGATGTAGGGGTGGTTCAATATATAAAAATTTATCAACATAGTCTACTATATAAACAAACTCAAAGGAAAAGAAATCACAGGATAATCGCATTAGATGCTGAAAAATCCTCTGACAAAATCTAATACCCCTTCATGTTAAAAGTCTTGGAGAGATCAGGGATTCAAGGCACCTACCTAAACATAACAAAAGCATTATACAGCAAGCCAATAGCCAACATCAAATTAAATGGAGAAAAACTTGAAGCAATTCCACTAAGTTCAGAGACAAGACCAGAACACCCACTTTCTCCCAATCTATTCAATATGGTACTTAAGGTTCTAGAAAGAGCAATAAAAAAAACTAAAGATATCAAGGGAATACAATTTGGAAAGGAAGAAGTCAAAGTATCACTTTTTGCAAATATGATAGTATCACCATAAGAGACCCCAAAAATTCTACCAGAGAACTTCCACAGCTAATAAACACCTTCAGCAAAATGGCTGGATACAAAATTAACTCAAAGAAATCAGTAGCTTTCCTTTATACAAATGATAAATGAGCAGAAAAAGAAATTAGGGAAACAATACCTTTCACAATAGCCACAAAGAATATAAAATATCTTGGTGTAACTATAAAAAAGAAACTGAAAGACATGTATGACAAGAATTTCAAGCTCCACAAGAAAGAAATTGAGAAAGATATCAGAAAATGGAAAGACCTCCAATGCCCATGGATCAGTAGGATAAACATGGCAATCTTACCAAAAGCAATGCAATCCTCAGCAAAATTCCAACACAATTTTTATATAGACCTTGAAAGAGCAATTCTCGACTTCTTATGAAAAAACAAAAAACCCAGGATAGCCAAACAATAAAAGAACTTCTGGAGGAATCATCATTCTGGACCTCAGACTGTACTACAGAGCAATAGTGATAAAAAAAAAAAAAAAAAAAAAAAAAAAAAAAAAAAAAAACAACTGCATGGTATTGGTACTAAGACAGACATGTTGATCAATGGAATTCAATCAAAGACCCAGAAATAAACCCACACACCTATGCACACTTGATTTTTGATAAATAAGCCCAAACTATACAATGGAAAAAAGAAAACATCTTCAACAAATGGTGCTGGTCTAACTGGATGTCTGCATGTAGAAGAATGCACATAGATTCATATTTATAACCCTGCACAAAACTCAAGTCTAAGTGGATTAAGGATATCAACATGTCGGGCAGTGGTGGCGCCCGCCTTTAATCCCAGCACTTAGGAGTCAGAGGCAGGTGAATTTCTGAGTTCGAGGCCAGCCTGGTCTACAGAGTGAGTTCCAGGACAGCCTGAGCTATCCAGAGAAACTTTGTCTCCAAAAACAAAAACAAACAAACAAACAAACAAACAAAAAGAGGACATCAACATAAAACCAGATACACTAAATCTCATAGAAGAAAAAGTGAGGAATAGCCTTGAATGCATTGGTAGAGGAGAGAACTTTCTGAAATGGCTCAGGCTCTAAGATCAACAATTGATAAATGGGACCTCATGAAACTGAAAAGTTTCTGTAAGACAAAGGACACTGTCAATAGGACAAAATGGCAGCCTACAGATTGGGAAAAGATCGTTGCTAACCCTATATCCAACAGAGGGCTAACATCCAAAATTTATAAAGGACTTGAGAAGTTAGACCCAATTAAAAATGGGTTACAGAGTTAAAGAATTTCCAACAGAGGAATCTCAAATGGCCAAGAAACATATAAAGAAATGCTCAACATCCTTAGTCATCAGGGAAATGCAAATCAAAACAGCCTAATCAGAATGGCTAGGATTCTAAAAAAAAATTGCACATGCTGGCAAGAATGTAGAAAAATGGGAACACTCCTCTATTGTTGGTGGGATTGCAAGCTGGTACAACCACTCTGGTAATCAGTCTGATGGTTTCTCAGAAAACAGGAAATAGTTCTACCTGAAGATGCAGCTATACCACTCCCTAACATATACCCAAAAGATGTTTCACCATACCACAAGGACATGTGCTCTACTATGTTCATAGCCAGAAACCATAAACAACCCAGATGTCCATCAACTGAAGAATGGATACAGAAAATGTAGTTCGTTACACAATGGAATACTATTCAGCTACTAAAAACAAGGATATCATGAATTTTTCAGGCAAATGGATGGAACTAGAAAATATTATCCTGAGTGAGGTAACCAGTCCCAAAAGGACATGCATGGTATATAATTTCTGATAAGCAATATTAACTATAAAGTACAGAACACTCCTGATATACCTCAACGACCCAAAGAAGTTAAACAAGAAGGAACATCCAAGAAAGAGTGCTTGAATCACACTTAGAAGGGGGAACAAAATAGTCATAGAAGGTAGAGGGAGGGAGGGAAGTGCTTGGGAAAGGAGACAGAGAGGGAATGGGGGACAAGATCAGGTGTGAGAGAAACCCAGAGGACCAGGAGAATGGATGGAAAACTGCAGTTGCTGGGAGTTGGGGTTTTGGGAGGAATCTTTACGAAGTCCAGAGACCTGAGATGAGAGAGACTCCCAGGAGTCAATGCAGGTGACCTTAGCCAAGATGCCTAACAGTGGGGACATGGAACCTGAAGAGGCCACCTCCTGTAGCCAGGAAGGAACCCCAGTGGAGGGATAAGTACATAAACCCATCCAGAAAACTTTCAACCCAAAATCTGTCCTGTCTAAAGGAAATGCAGGGACAAAGATAGAACAGAGATTGACAGAATGGCGCCAACCAATAATTGGCCCAACTTGAAACTTATCCCATGAGCAAACACCAATCCCTGACATTATTAATGATACCCTTTCAGACAGGAGCCTAGTATAACTGTCCTCTGAGAGGCTCTACCCAGCAGCTGACTGAAGCAGATGCAGAGACCAAACATTGCACAGAGGTCAGAAACTCATTATGTTAGACTCTGGGGGAGGATTAAAGGTGGCATATATGTAGCAGACATGCAGCTCAGTCTCCATGTGGGCCCCCCAACAATTGCAGTAGAGGCTCTCTCAAAAGTTGTGGCCTAGCTGTTGTATCTGTTCCCTAACAGGGCTGCCTTGACTGGCTTCAGTGGGAGAGAATGTGCCTACCCTGGCAGAGACTTGATGCACCAGGGTGGGGGCATACCAGGGAGCTCACCTTCTCAGAGGAGAAGGGAAGTGGGGATGGAGGAGGGTCTCTGTGACAGCAGAACCTAAAGGGTGCAGTGTTTGATGTAAATAAATGTATTAATTTTAAAAAGATATTTAAATGTAAGTCTCTCTCTTGTTTGCTCTAGACAATTACTATTTTTACACAACTCTTTACCTTTCTTAATACTTGTACTTATTGAAAGCTTTTCTTTCCTCCAATTTTTCTTCATATTGATTCTTCCAAAATTCATTTTTAATTTGTATATATTATTCTCTCATATTTTTGAAATTAAAATATAATTATATAATTTCTCCTTTACCTTTCCTCCCTCCAACTCTTCCTGTACCCCTACTACGTGTTCTTTATCTTGAATACGTGGCCTCTGGTCTTTTCTTTAATTGTTGTGACACATGCACACACACACCAGGCATACATGTGTATATAAATACAATCTGTTTAGCTCTTAATGTTACTTGGAACAGGATGCCTGATGTGAGATTGCATCTTCTAAATGCAGTAGATGGAAACAAATACAGAGACTCACACCTGGGCAATGCACAGAGAGTAAATGACCTTAAACACTCAGTCCTAAATGGAAGGATTTTTATCAAATCCCTCCCTTAAGGAACTTGGTGGAAGAGGAGGCAGAAAGATTTCAAGAGCCAGTGAGGATGGAAGAAACCAAGGAAACAAGGCCATGACTCATAATAGTATACGTTTTACATCGTTGCTAAGTGCAAAAGTATTTCATAAATATGTATCTTCACTATGTCCAGTGAACTGTGGTATTTTAATGTCACATTCACTTTTGAAATACCATTGATCAGAACTCATGCAATTGACTTCATAATGTAATCAATGAGTTTCAACTTATATCTTAAAATGTTTGAGCTAAGACCAATTTTGCTTGTTGTTTCTAAAGCATTTCTGGTTTTATGCTGACAAAAATAGAAGCTTTCTGTCCAGCTCCCTGATCATCTTGACTCATTATGATCTTTCATATTATGTCGGCTACCCTGTCCCATAGTTAGACATTTATTTACATCACAGTCAAAGACTTGAAATGTTATGCATTTATTAGTTTGCACTTATTTAACTACATGTGTATGCATGTGCATGCATGCCATGTTGTGGAGGTCATAGGATAACTTGTGGGAGTTGCCTCTCTCCTTCCCTTTACCACGAAGCTTTCAGAGATCAAACTCAGGACATCATGCTTGGTGAGTTATTGGTGGTGCCTTTGCTGACTGAGCCAACTCACAGGCCCCAAAATCTCATTTTCATGCATTCAATGTCACCTTTAGTAACACTCTAGAACACTAGTAAAATTCACTAATCAAGTTCATCTCAAACTTTTCACTCCATCATCTTTTTATATCCTTTAATATATATTAATATATATGAAAATCTTTATAATTATCCATTCTATATATCTTCAGCTGCCCTGGAAGTCTTTTCCTTGGAAAATAGCCAAAACTAACTAAATCAAATTAACTCATTAAATTTCTCAAACAATTCAGAAAGCATAATGCAAAGGCATGGAAGGTGTCCAGAGTAGAGGAGGGTAGTTATGGTAGCTTTTTATGGAGTATCAGTGACCTGCAAGGTGAAAATGAATTTCTAGTGCATCACTTGTGTGTCAGAGTTCAGAGAACATAGATAGGAAGGGTATCTATAACGAAGGAAAGATACCTATTATGAAATTTCAAAACTTAACGTAAAAATCAAGACATCTGTCAGAAGGCCATACTTCTGAACACACAACTTATGTCATCAAACAAGAAAAAAAATCAAGCTAGTTCCTAATTTGAAGCTTCACCCCTACTTGCTAGCATTTATGGTTCTGAAAGGTACTTTGCATATTATCAGAAGAGTAAAGTAAGGATCAATTTCACATAGCTGAATGAAATCCTGTAGTCTACAACAGAGACCTGCCTGCAAAATTTATGAATGCAATACTGGCACAAAGCTTGTGGGAGGACCAGCTATTTTTAAAAATTAGATTTAAGGCCCATTCCAGACAGAACCTACACCTCACACTAATAAAGTGGCCAAGGACCTCAGACTAGACAGGTCACAGGCCTTGAGGAAAACCTACTACTATTATTCTGCTAAAGAACCATAGCAATAAAATGAATCCTAATGACATATTGCTACACCACAGACCAGTTCCTCAGTCACTCCTCATCAGAGAAGCTTCTTGCAATAGGTTTTAATTAACAGAGACCCACAGCTGGGCAATATGTAGAGTAGGAGACTTTGGAGCACTCAGTCCTAAATGGGATGTCTTTATCAAACTCCTTCCCTCAAGGCTCAGGGATCTATGTTGAAGAAGAGGTGGAAGTATTTTAAGTGTTAGACGTGGTGGGTGACATTAACGAAACAACATCATCCTGATACACACAACTCATAAAGACTGTGACATCACACAGAAATAAAATAAAATAAAACAGAACAAATTCAAGCCAGACAATCCTACCACTAACCAAAAAGCTATTTGCAATTGATATCTGCTGGGAAAGGGAAAACAGTCTTCTTCTATGGGAATAACTCCACGCCCCTGGGCCGGTCCCATAAGTACTTGGCTATCACAAGGCAGACTCCATGATTTTTGTGTGTGCTTTTTGTTTTGCTTTGCTATTTTGTCTTATTGTTGTTTTTTTTAACTCATTTTAGGGTTTATTTTTGTTTTGTTATTGTTGTTTTTAAGAAAGGGTGAAGGGAATATGAACTTTGGTGGAAATGAAAGTTGGGAGGATCTTGGAGGAGTTGGATGAAGGGAAAGAATATAATCAAATCATACCATCTAAAAATTTAAATAAAAATGAAGCATTCCATGGCCTATAGTATTAACTAAAGAACGATTTACTGATAAAAACCAATAACTTAAATAGGATTAAGAATTTCCTAAACAGTAGCCAAAATGTCTAAGATGTAATGAGAAATTACTCTTTGTATCAAGAGCCATGGAAGCCCTAAGGTGAATGAGAAAAGATAATTAACTGAACAAAAATACCAAGATGACTTCAAGGATTTAAAGGGAGAGGTTATGAGAGTTACTAAAGAGATGTTAAATAAATATATTTCAATTAAAATAAAAATGTGTTTATTGAAAAAAGGCACATATAATTATTAATTATTCAACAAGCAATTAAAATAATCTTGAGACAAATGCAAAAATATTGGAAAATATCAGCAAAGAAATGAGTCAGTTTCAATTTAAAAACCTAAATGCAAATTGTATGACTAATAAAACACAATAGCTAATGTCTTTTAAATAGCTATCTGTACTCAATAGTAGAGTGTAGATAAAACAGTTATCAAAATCGAACGCAGAGTTTAGGTATAATTTACCTGGTCTTAACAAGAAAAAAATAGGGGAAACACAGACTCTTAGGCATCTGTGGAACATAACAAATGATCAAAAATTTGTCTGTATTGTCACAGATCTAGAGCTCTAAAAGAAAAAACAGGGGGATGAAAAGAAAACAATAAAATGGAGTCTGCTTACGAGAAGAAGCTGGTAGAAAAGAAAATCGGAGACCTTACTTTCTACAGTGGGGAAGCAAAATTCAACAACAATCCATAGACTGATTTCCTCCAAGAGAAATCAAGAAACCAGCTAATAGGTTCCTGCATCTCAGGCAAGCATGAATCCAGCCATACTAAAGTCAAGATGAAAGGCTATGGTACTTACTTGCCATGATCTCTCTGTCCAGCTCAGCAAAGTATAATTGGAGTAAACTCAATTGTTGGCTTCTTCCTGGAGAGGGAAAAAATAAAAGACTAAACATATGTTGAACATATGGACTTACAGGGGTGGGGGTGGTTCTGTGTATGTGGAACTAAGTTACATCTTCCCTGTGTAGAAGCACTGGTATTAAAGGGTGCCAAGTGGAGGGGCCATTGAAAATAGCACAAATATTTAGGCTAAATCCCTACCCCCACAAAGTATGGAACAACATAGAAAAAATTCCAACTCTAAAATTCTCCTTGAGAAGGAAAAGAGTTGGAACATATGTCTAAATGCTGTCTTTTTAGATAGCTACCTAGAGGCTCAAATACCACCACACTAAGAATACCACTCTATGAACACTCTAAGAACCAGAATGCTCACCATGTCTCAAAGGCAACCGAGAATAAAATGGATTTCTATGACTTGCTGCTGCTCCATTTGAAATGTAATAGAACAGAGTTTAATACAACTTAGTGACTTCCATTTTAATGGAAAGGGAAGAACAGAGTAGGGTGAGTGTTCAAATTTTCATTTTTTAAGGCTACTTCCCATAGAAATGATTTGTTTCACTAGTAAACTCACATTGTTTCAATGCATTTTTAATTAAAATAGAACTATATCACTTTGCTCCTTCCTGTTCCTCCCATCAGCTCCTCCCAGGTATTCTCCCTCTAATACTTCCCAGGACCCCTACTCTCAAAATGATACTTTTATTCTTTGATTATTATTGTTATATACATTCATATATATATATATGCACAAATATGTAAATATAATATGCTAAGTCCAGTTTTGTTTTCTGTGTGTATACGGTTTGGTTTCTGGGCTAACCACTTTATATTGGATAATCAATATGAGGTCTCACCCCTGGGAGAAGCTAATTTTCCATCTCTCAGCAGTTACTAATTGCCTATAGTTCTTTGTTTAAGGGTAAAACCCTGTGAAATTTACCACCATTATTCTGCTTATTTAAGCAGTCATTTCTAGAAAAGACTGTTTTACAGCTCTCTAGATATTCTGGTCCTTAGAGTTTTTTCCTGCCCCTCTTCATTGATTTTCCATGAGCCATAAATGCAGGAACAGGAATGTAGGTGATCTAATAGGGCTGGGCAGCTCACAATCCCATGATATCCTCATTGTGACTAGTTATCTCTGTGATGGATTCCATTTGCTGAAAAGAAAAGCTTCTTTGATGCAGGTAGTGGTTATACTTATATGTGGGTATAAGGATACAATTAATAATGTACTAAGGAATGCTGGTCTAGCAAAGCAGTGGTAATAGATTCTTTTCTAAGATCCATAACCTCACTAGCCCTGAGAAGACAGATAGATTTCCAGTACAAAGTATGGTTTCCTTCCTGATAATGAGACTTGAATCTAACTAGACAGCTATTGGATACCACCAACATGTGTGCCATATGTGATGGATATCTTGGCATGCTGGTCATTGTTGTGATTCATATGTATTGCAGTGGGATAAGACTATTAATTTCTTCCCTCCATTGGCAGTTTGTATAGTGTTTTCTGGTACCACAGAAGCTACGCTACAAGAGGGAAGCTTTCAGGATATATATATATATATTATATATATATATAATAGAGAGAGAGAGAGAGAGAGAGAGAGAGAGCGTGTGTATACATACACATGTGTGTATTACATTGTACTTATATGTACAAGATTTTCAATGTCCATTTCCAGGAATGAATGAATGAATATATATATAATTTGATATTAAAAATACAACACTATACATGGAATATGTTCTTCTAGCTGGACTGCCTTGTCTGGCCTCAGTAGGTGAGGAAGCATCTAGCCTCAAATAGACTTGAAGTGCAAGAGTGATGGGGATACCCAGGGTCCTCACTCCCTCAGAGGAGAAGGGGAAGGGATCAGGGATAAAGGAAGGATTGTGGGAGAGGGAGGCAGGGAACATGATATAAAATGATTAAGAAAAAAACATTAAATTAAAAAAAAACAGCAGCTTTAAAAGCGCAATACTAAAGAGAGACACCAGAGATAGCAAACATTGTAAATAAAAATCAGGGGAAAAATGAATAAATCTTTAGATGAGGAGCCCACATACCCAATCCAAAGTCTGAGAATCATAACAGCTTTATTCATAACAGCCAGAAACTGAAAACAACCTAGATGTCCCTCAACTGAAGAATAGATAAAGAAAATGTGGTACATCGACACAATGGAATATTGATTCAGCTATTAAAAACAAAGACACCATGAATTTTGCATGTAAATGAATGGAACTTGAGAATATCATCCTGAGTGAGGTAACTCAGACCCAAAAGGACATGTATGGTATGTACTCACTGATAAGTGGACATTAGCCATAAAATTCAGGATACCCATGCTACACTCACAGACCCAAAGAAGCTAAACAAGATAGAAGGTCCAAGTAAGGATGCTTGAATTTCACTTAGAAGGGGGAATAAAATAGTCCTAGGAAGCATATGGAGGGAGGAACCTGGGTTGGAGAGGGCATGGGAGGGGTATGGGGGGTTCGGGATCAGGTGTGGGGAGGGACAGGAGAGATGGCCAGATGGTCATGAGAATGAATGGAAATCTCCACCTGATGGGGATGGGTGGTGAGGGGCATCTTCAGGACACAACAGAGAACTGAGATAAGGGAGGTACCCAAGAGTCAATGGGGTTGACCTTAGCTATAGCTCAGCACTGGGATTATAGAACCTGAAGAGGCCACCTCCGATAGCCAGACAGGAACCCCAGTGGATCAATAGGGACACTGACTTACCCACAAAACTTTTGACCCAAAATTTATCCTGTTTACAAGAAATCCAGGGACTGGGATATGGAGCAGAGATGGAAAGAATGGTCAACCAATAATTAGCTCAACTAGAGACCCATCCCATGGGTAAACACCAATCTCTGACATTATTGATACTCTGTTATGCTTGCAGACAGGAGTCTAGCATAGCGGTCCTCTGAAAGGCTCCACCCAGCAGGTGACTCAGACAGTGGAGACACCCACAGCCAAACAGTGGATGGAACTTAGGAACTCTTATGGAAGATTTAGGGCCCCAAAGGGAATAGGAACTCCACAGGAAGACCAACAGAGTTAACTAACCTGGACCCTTGGGGTTCTTAGAGGCTGAACTACCAACCAAAGAGCATACACGGGATGGACCTAGACCTAGACCTAGACCTAGACCTCCTCCCTCATATGTAGCAGATGTGCAGCTTGGTCTTCATGTGGGTCCTGAACAACTGGAACAGGGGCTATCCCAAAAGCTGATGCCTGTCTGTGGGACATGTTCTTCTATCTGGGCTGCCTTGTCTGGGGTCAGTGGGAAAGGATAAGCCTAGCTAGCCTCACGGAGATTTGATGTGCCAGGATGGGGGGGGATATCTGGGGGGGGGACCCACTTGCTCAGAGGAAAAGGGGAAAGTGTGGGAAGGGTTGTGGGAGAGGGTGACCGGGATGGAGCAGTGAGTGGGATGTGAAGTAAATAAGTAAAAAACTTAAATAAAAAATAAAATTTACTGTAAAAAACAAAAACAAAAGCTTCAAAAGTGCAATACCACAAGGAGACACCAGAGGGAGCAAAATGTTGTAAAAATCAGGGGAAAAAAATTAGCAAATCTTCCACACACCCAATCCAAAAGTCTGAGAGGCTCCCCTAAGAAGCCTCCAAAATCTCTAACCTCTGGATAACTTGTGAAGGTTATCTTCTAACCAGTAAAAAAGCCAATCAGTAAAAATGTATAGAAGACAATATTTTCTCAAACAGGTATGAAATGGAAAAAAAAACCACATAACTCATAATATATATATATATATATATATATATAGTAATTATGTATATGTAATGTTTATATATATATATATAAACACACATACATACACACACACACACGCACACATACATATATATTATGTAATTATGAAATTTTCAGGAAAATTGATGTAACTAAAAAAAAATCATGCTGAGTGAGGTAACCTAGACCCAGAAAGATAAATATGTTATGAATTAGCTGATATGTGGGTATAGGCCATTAAATAAATGCTAACCAAGCTATAATCTGTAGACCTAGAGAGGCTAAATATATAGAAGTGGACTAGGGAAAATACATGGATCTCCCTAGGAGGGTGATATAGAATAAATTTTATGAGTGGACTAGGGCCTAGGATGGGACAGGAATGGGAGGATCATGTGGGATGGGGAGGGGAGGGGAAACAGTGTTGAGGGAGGAAAGCAGTGAGATAAAGATTGAATTGAGGGGCATTTGAGGGGTGGTGTGGAAACTTCCTAAAACATATGAAGGAGATCCTAATGTAGTCTCCAAATAATGATGGAAACAGAGTTCAAATTAACCATCTAGTCCAAGATTCCAGTACTGGGGGTGAGTTATATCCAATTGATTTGTTGGCCAAAGAGGTCCCACAGAAATCCCCAAACAACCTAAGCTGTTGCCAAGAAAATTCTCTCTAAAAACTGATCAAGTGCTGAAGACGATGCCTATACAACTCATTGAACATGGAAAGGTTGAGCTAGTGCCTACATAGAATCCTAATTCCTACATTCTAGTGTCTTTGGTGTAGGAAGGTACTCTGAAGGTTATCAAAGAGAAACATAAATGCCAACCCAGCTATAAAACCTTAGGTCTATAATGCTGTTCTGCCTGCAAAATATGCTAGGGCAATGGTGGTACAAAGCTATGGGAGTAACCCGCCAATGTCTGATTTGACTTATGCTCCACTCCACTAGACACAACCAATACCTGACTGTGGTGATTTGAGTATGTTTGGCCCAGGGAGTGGCACTATTAGAAGGTGTGACCTTCTTGGAGTAGTTGTGGCCTTGTTGGAGTAGGTGTGTCACTGTGGGTGTGGGCTTTAAGACCTTTGCCCTAACTGCCTGGAAGCCAGTCTTCTAGTGTCCTTCAGATGAAGATGTAGATCTCTCAGTTCCTCCTGCACCATGCCTGCCTGGATACTGCCATGTTCCTGCCTTGATGATAATGGACTGAACCTCTGAACCTGTAAGCCAGCCTCAATTAAATGTTGTCCTTATAAGACTTGCCTTGGTCATGGTGTCTGTTCACAGCAGTAAAACCCTAATTAAGCCAATGTTTTCATGGGAATCCTGAGTGTGTGAATGAGTGTGTCTCTGATTCATGTGTGTTCTCTTGAAGCTCTTTTCATTTTGTTGGTTTACCTTGTCCAACTTTGATGTGATGGTTTTTATTTTATCTTATATTTTTTTATGTTTTGTTGTTATCTCTTAAAAGTCTTGTCTAATGAGATACAAAAAGGGAGTGGATCTGAATCCAGATGGGAGGAGAGGTGGGGGGAACTGACAAACGTAGAAAGAGGGGAAATATAATCAGGATATACTATATGAGAAAAAAATCTATTTTCAATAAAAGAGAGGGGATAAGAAAATCAAAGGATCAGATCCCTGGCGGCAGCTCTGCACTGAACCTCACAAAACCCGGCAGATGTGGGACACCCAGCAGCTCTGACCCAGGCAGTATCTCTGGTAAGGAGACAGCAACACCCACCCCAAACAGGGAGTAACTGGGACCCACCAGGACCCACTGAGACCCAGGGATTTACTCCTGGCCCAGAGCACCGGCTCCTTCCGGTCTGGGTCGGAGCTCCCAGCAGATCCCAGGCGGCAGCTCTACACCAAATCCCACAGAACCCAGGGGAAGCAGGGCTCCTAGGAGCTCTAACCCAAGCAGCTTCCTACGCAAGGAGGCAGCAACACTTGCCCCAAACCGGGAGTAACAGGGACCCACCGGGACCCAGGTACTCACTCCTGGCCCCAGCACTGGTTCCCTCCGGTTTGGACCTGAGCGCGCAGCAGATCTCGGGCAGCAATCCTGCACGTAATCTCACAGAACCCAGAGGAAGCGTAGCTCCAAGGAACTCTAACTCGAGCAGCTCCTTAAGCAAAGAGGCAGCAACACTTGCCCCAAATAGGGAGTAACCGGGACCCACTGGGACCCAAGTACAAACTCCTGGCCCGGAGCACTGGTTCCTTCCGGTTTGGGCCTGGGCGCTCAGCAGATCTCGGGCGGCAACTCTGCACCCAATCTCACAGAACCCAGAGGAAGCGTGGCTCCCAGGAGCTCTAACTCGAGCAGCTTCTTAAGCAAGGAGGCAGCAACACCTGCCCCAAACAGGGAGTAACCAGGTCCCACAGGGATCCAGGAACTCACTCCTGGCCCAGAGCACTGATTCCTTCCGGTCCGGATCAAAGCACTGAGCAGATCCTGGGCCCTAGCTCTAATCTCAGCAGCGACACCCAACCTAAACAGTTCTGACACAACCAAGAGAACAGGAAAGACAGGTTCCAGCCAGAGACAGCACAGGTAGCGCCAAGGAGAACCAGGTGGCAAAAGGCAAGCGCAAGAATACAAGGACCAGCAACCCGGAACACATGTCATCATCAGAACCTAGTTCTCCCACATTAAGTCCTGAACTCCCCATATCACCAGGAAAGCAAGAGTCAGACCTAAAATCACTTTTAATGATGATGATGGAGGACTTTAAGAAGGACATAAATAACATTCTCAAAGAATCCGAGGAGAACACAGGTAAACAGGTAAAAGCCCTTAGAGAATCACAAGAGAACACAACCAAACAGGTGAAGGATTTATACAAAACCATCCAGGACATAAAAATGGAAATAGAAACAATAAAGAAATCACAAAGGGAGACTACTCTGGAGATAGAAAACCTAAGAAAGAAATCAGGAGTCACAGACGCAAGCATTACCAACAGAATACAAGAGATAGAAGAGAGAATCTCAGGTGCAGAAGATACCATAGAAAATATTGACACAACTGTCAAGGAAAACAAAAAATTCAAAAAACTCTTAACACAAAACATCCAGGAAATCCAAGACACAATGAGAAGACCAAACCTAAGGATAATAGGTATAGAAGAGAGTGAAGATTCACAACTTAAAGGGCCAGTAAATATCTTCAACAAAATCATAGAAGAAAACTTCCCGAACCTAAGGAACGAGAGGCCCATAATCATTCAAGAAGCCTACAGAACACCAAACAGACTAGACCAGAAAAGAAATACCTCCCGTCACATAATAATCAAAACACAAAATGCACAAAACAAAGAAAGAATTTTAAAAGCAGTAAGAGAAAAAGGCCAAGTAACATATAAAGGCAGACCTATCAGAATTACACCAGACTTCTCACCAGAGACTATGAAAGCCAGAAGATCCTGGTCAGATGTCATGCAGACCCTAAGAGAACACAAATGCCAGCCCAGGCTACTATACCCAGCAAAACTCTCTATTACCATAGATGGAGAAACCAAGATATTCCATGACAAAGCCAAATTTACACAATATCTTTCCACAAACCCAGCACTACAAAGAATAATAGCAGGAAAGACCCATTACAAGGAGAGCAATCATACCCTAGAAAGAGCAAGAAAGTAATCCACCTCCAACAAACCCAAAAGAAGACAGCTACACAAACAATGCCTCCCCTTTTAGCAAAAATAACAGGAAGCAACAGTCTCCTCTCCTTAATATCTCTTAATGTCAATGGACTCAATTCCCCAATAAAAAGACATAGACTAACAGACTGGATACGCAAACAGGATCCGACATTTTGCTGCATACAGGAAACCCACCTCAGTGACAAGGACAGACACTACCTTAGAGTAAAAGGCTGGAAAACAATTTTTCAAGCAAATGGTCCTAGGAAACAAGCTGGAGTAGCCATTCTAATATCGAATAAAATTGACTTTCAACTTAAAGATATAAAAAAGGATAAGGAAGGTCATTTCATATTTGTCAAAGGAAAAGTCAACCAACATGAACTCTCAATTCTGAACATCTATGCACCAAATGCAAGAGCACCCACTTTCATAAAAGAAGCCTTACTAAAGCTCAAAGCACATATTGCACCTCACACAATAATTGTGGGAGACTTCAATACCCCACTCTCAGCACTGGACAGATCAGGGAAACGGAAACTAGACAGAAGTACAGTGAAACTAACAGAAGTTTTAAACCAAATGGACTTAACAGATATCTATAGAACATTTCACCCAAAAACAAAAGAATATACCTTTTTCTCTGCACCTAATGGTACCTTCTCCAAAATAGACCATATTATTGGTCACAAGACAGGCCTCAACAGATATAAAAAAATCGAAATAATCCCATGCATCCTATCAGATCACCATGGTCTAAAGCTGGTCTTCAATAACAACAAAGACAATGGAAAGCCCACACTCACATGGAAACTGAACAATACTATACTCGTTGATAATGGGGTCAGGGAAGAAATAAAGAAAGAAATTAAAGACTTTTTAGAATTTAATGAAAATGAAGACACATCATATCAAAACCTATGGGACACACTGAAGGCAGTCCTAAGAGGAAAGCTCATAGCTCTAAGTGCATATAAAAAGAAACTGGAGAGAGAACACACTAGCAGCTTGACAACACACCTGAAAGCTCTAGAACAAAAAGAAGCAAAAACACCCAAGAGGAGTAGACAGCAGGAAATAATTAAACTCAGGGCTGAAATCAACCAAATAGAAACAAAGAGAACTATACAAAGAATCAATAAAACCAGGAGCTGGTTCTTTGAGAAAATCAACAAAATAGATAAACCCTTAGCCAGACTAATCAGAGGGCAGAGAGACAGTATCCAAATCAATAAAATCCAAACTGAAAAGGGTGACATAACAACAGAAACCGAGGAAATTCAACAAATCATCAGATCCTACTACAAAAGCCTATACTCAACAAAATTGGAAAATCTGGATGAAATGGACAATTTTCTAGACAAGTATCAGTTACCAATGTTAAATCAGGATCAGATAAACCATCTTAACAGTCCCATAACTGCGAAAGAAATAGAAGCAGTCATTAAAAGTCTCCCCACCAAAAAAAGTCCAGGTCCAGATGGTTTTAGTGCAGAATTCTATCAAACCTTCAAGGAAGATCTAATACCAATTCTCTTCAAACTATTCCACAAAATAGAAACGGAAGGAACACTACCTAATTCATTCTATGAAGCCACAATTACGCTTATACCTAAACCACACAAAGACCCAACAAGAAAAGAGAACTTCAGACCAATCTCCCTTATGAATATCGATGCAAAAATACTGAATAAAATTCTCTCGAACCGAATCCAAGAACACATCAAAACACTTATCCACCATGATCAAGTAGGCTTTATCCCAGGAATGCAGGGTTGGTTCAATATACGGAAATCCATCAACGTAATCCACTACATAAATAAACTCAAAGAAAAAAACCACATGATCATATCTCTTGACGCTGAGAAAGCATTTGACAAAATTCAACACCCCTTCATGATAAAAGTCTTGGAAAGATCAGGAATTCAAGTCCATACCTAAACATAGTAAAAGCAATATACAGCAAGCCAGTAGCCAACATCAAACTAAATGGAGAGAAACTTGAAGCAATCCCATTAAAATCAGGGACTAGACAAGGCTGCCCACTCTCCCCCTACCTGTTCAATATAGTTCTGGAAGTCCTAGCCAGAGCAATTAGGCAACAGAAGGAGATCAAAGGGATACAAATTGGAAAGGAAGAAGTCAAAGTTTCACTATTTGCAGATGACATGTTAGTATACTTAAGTGACCCCAAAACTTCCACCAGAGAGCCCCTAAACCTGATAAACAACTTTAGCAAAGTGGCTGGGTATAAAATTAACTCAAACAAATCAGTAGCATTCCTCTACACAAAGGATAAACTGGCTGAGAAAGAAATTATGGAAACGACACCATTCACAATAGTCACAAATAGTATAAAATATCTTGGTGTGAATCTAACCAAGCAAGTGAAAGACCTGTATGACAAGAACTTCAACACCCTGAAGAAAGAAATCGAAGGAGATCTCAGAAGATGGAAAGATCTCCCATGCTCATGGATCGGAAGGATTAATATAGTAAAAATGGCTATCTTGCCGAAAGCAATCTACAGATTTAATGCAATCCCTATCAAAATTCCCACTCAATTCTTTACAGAGATAGAAAGAGCAATCTTAAAATTCATTTGGAATAGCAAAAAACCCAGGATAGCGAAAACTACACTCAACAATAAAAGAACTTCTGGGGGAATCTCCATCCCCGATTTCAAGCTGTACTACAAAGCAATAGTGATAAAAACGGCATGGTATTGGAACAGAGACAGTCAGGAGGATCAATGGAATAGAATAGAAGACCCAGAAATGAACCCCCATACCTATGGTCACTTGATCTTCGACAAAGGAGCTCAAACTATCCAGTGGAAAAAAGACAGCATTTTCAACAAATGGTGCTGGTCCAACTAGAGGTCAACTTGTAGAAGAATGCAAACTGATCCATACTTATCTCCTTGTACAAAGCTCAATTCCAAGTGGATCAAGGACCTCCACATAAAACCAGCTACACTGAAACTAATAGAAGAGAAAATAGGGAAAAGCCTTGATCATATGGGCACAGGGGAAAAGTTCCTGAACAGAACACCAATGGCGTATGCTCTAAGATCAAGAATTGACAAATGGGATCTCATAAAACTGCAAAGCTTCTGTAAAGCAAAGGATACGGTCAACAGGACAAAGCGGGAACCAACAGACTGGGAAAAGATCTTCACCAACCTTACATCTGATAGAGGGCTAATATCCAAGGTATACAAAGAACTGAAGAAACTAGATTCCAGACCATCAAATAACCCTATTAAAAAATGGGGTAGAGAGTTGAACAAAGAACTCTCAACTGAGGAAACTCGAATGATTGAGAAACATCTAAAGAAGTGCTCAGCATCCCTAGTCATCAGGGAAATGCAAATGAAAACAACACTGAGATTCCACCTCACACCAGTCAGATTGGCTAAGATCCAAAACACAGGTGACAGCAGATGTTGGCGAGGATGTGGAGAAAGAGGAACACTCCTCCATTGTTGGTGGGATTGCAAGCTGGTACAACCACTATGGAAAGCAGTCTGGCGATACCTCAGAAAATTGAACATGGTGTTACCTGAGGACCCAGCTATACCCCTCCTGGGTATATACCCAGAAGATATTTCAACATGCAACAGGGCCACATGCTCCACTATGTTTATAGCGACCTTATTTATAATAGCCAGAAGCTGGAAAGAACCCAGATGTCCTTCAACAGAAGAATGGATACAGAAAATGTGGTACATTTACACAATGGAGTACTACTCAGCTATTAAAAATAATGAGCTCATGAAATTCTTAGACAAATGGATGGAGCTAGAAAATATCATCCTGAGTGAGATGACCCAATCACAAAAGAACACACATGGTATGCACTCACTGATAAGCGGATATTAGCCCCAAAACACACAATACCTAAGATGCAACGCATAAACCTCATGAAACTCAAGAAGAAGGAGGAAGACCAAAGTGAGGGTGCTTTTGCCCTTTTTAGAATGAGTATCAAAAGATTCAACCAGAGCTCCCAGAATCTAAACCTCCAGCCTGAGAACAGAAAGGGGCAAGCTGTCCTCTGAGAGGCTCTAACCAGCAGCTGACTCAGACAGATACAGACATCCAGAGCCAAACAGTAGATGGAGCTTGAGGACTCTTATAGAAGAATAGGTGGAAGGATTGTGGGCCCTAAGGAGATAGGAACTGCACAGGAAGATCAACAGAGTAAACCAACCTGAACCCTTGGAGCTCTCAGAGACTGAATCACCAACCGTGGAGCATACCTAGTCTACAAAGATCTACCTCCATGGGCTGAACCTAGGCCTCCCTGCACATATGTTGTAAATGTGCAGCTTGGTTTTTCATGTAGGTCTCAAACATCTGGAGTGGGGGCTATCCCAAAACATGCAGCCTGTATATGGAGTATGGTCTTCTAAAAAAAAAAAACAGTTATTCAGTTATTCATGGAATATTATTTTTTTTATATCTCTTGTATTCAGTTTGCAACTACTTCATTGGGAATTTTTGTATGTATACTCATGAGGGATACTGGACTATAATTTATATATTTTTGTTGGGTTTACACTTGATTTCACTATTTCAATACTATTTGCTTTGTGAAGGAGCTTATTGTGGTTCTGAATTTTTTTAAACATAACTCAAAAAGTATTGCTTGTTTGAAGGCTCTATAGAATTCTTGTATAAGTATATCTGACCCTTGGTATTTTGCTTGGTTGTTTCTTTTCATTTTATTCTGTTTGAATGCTTTTTAAATTTTTTTGATTTGCTGAAAAAAAATTAAAAAAAAAATAGAAGTACTAGGTTGCACAAAGATAGAGCTTGGAAAAGACATTGCCTTTATTTGCTCGGATATGATGATACTTCATCTTGATTGCCAACTTGATTGTAACACCCAGCAGAATAAAAAAGCGAACTTTAAAAAAAAAAAAAAAAAAAAAAAGAAAATCAAAGGATGAGAAAGATGCCTAATCATGTATAAGGAAGTCCCATTTGATTATCAGGAATAATTTTCAGTTCATGAAATGAAAGCTTCAAAGGGTTAAAAGAAAAGAAATTGTTGCCTTGCCCCATCTACTGTGAGAATGAAGACCATTCTCAGTAATCAGACTGTCGACATCACTCTGAAGGGGCACACAGTCATTGTGAAGGCACCAGGGAAACTCTGTGGAGGGACTTCAGTCATACCAGTGTAGAGCTGAGTCTTCTTGGAAAGAAAAAGAAAAGGCTCTGGGTTGACAAATGGTGGGGGAACAGTGGGAACTGGCCACTGTCAGAACCATCTGCAGTCATGTTTAGAACATGATCAAGGGGTTACACTGGGCTTCCGTTACAAGATGAGGTCTGTGTATGCTCACTTCCCCATCAACATCGTTATTCAGGAGAATGGCTCTTTGGTTGAAATCCGAAATTTCTTGGGCGAAAAATATATCCGCAGGGTTCGGATGAGGACAGGTGTTGCTTGTTGTGTCTCTCAAGCTCAGAAGAATGAATTAATCCTTGAAGGAAATGATACTGAACTTGTTTCAAATTCAGCAGCTCTGATTCAGCAAGCTACAATAGTTAAAAACAAAGATATCAGAAAGCTTTTGGATGGCATCTATGTGTCTGAGAAGGGAACTGTACAGCAGACTAACGACTGAGACCTCAGTTTCCTAACTCCAGAAACAAGATCTGATCACAAGTACAATTTGGGCTCTTTGAGGACAATAAATGATTTATATAACAAGGACACATGCTCCACTATGTTCATAACAGCCTTATTTATAATAGCCAGAAGCTGGAAAGAACCCAGATGTTCTTCAACAGAGGAATGGATACAGAAAATGTGGTACATTTACACAATGGAATATTACTCAGCTATTAAAAACAATGAATTCAAGTAATTCTCAGGTAAATGGATGGAACTAGAAAATATCCTCCTGAGTGAGGTGACCCAATCACAAAAAAAACACACATGGTATGCACTCACTGATAAGTGGATATTAGCCCAGAAGCTCCCACTACCCAAGATACAACTCACAGACCAAATGAAGCTCATGAAGAAGGAAGACCAAAGTGTGGGTGCTTTGGCCCTTCTTAGAAGGGGTAACAAAATACTCATGGGAGCAAATATGGAGACAAACCATGGAACAGAAACTGAAGGAGGGGGCGTCTGGAGACTGCTCCACCTGGGTATTCATCCCTTGTGCAGTCACCAAAGGTAGACATTGATGTGGATACCAGGAAGTGCATGCTGTCAGGAGCCTGATATAGCTGTCTCCTTAGAGGTTTGCCAGAGCCTGAAATATACAGAGGTTCCCAATGGAGGAGTGAGAGAGAAGACCGAAGGAGCTGAAAGGGTTTGCAGCGCCATGGGGAGAGCAACAATACCAACCAACCAGAGCTCCCAGGGTCTAAACCACCAGCCTGGGATCACATAGGGAGGCACCCATGGCCCCAGCTGTATACACAGGGGAGGATGACATTGTCAGGCATAGGTGAGTGAGGAAGTCCTTGGTCCAGTGAAGGCTGGACACCCCAGTGTGGAGGAAATCGTGGGTGGGGAGGTGGGAGTGGGAGATAAAAAATTTTAAAATGTATGTATGTGTGTATATGTATATGTGTATATATATATATATATATATATATATATATATATATATATGAAAGGTATACTAAAGAAAATGAAAAAGAAATTAAAATATCTCTGCCCAAAAAATGAGAGTGAAATATGACAGAAAATAACAAGGGGCTGTCTGTTAGAAAGAAAACAACAAAACAGTGATAGTCCTACCTTTTCAACAATTTTATTAAATGAAAATGAATTAAGATCCTTAATCAAAATGTATACAGTGACTGAATGGATAAGCAAATGACAAAATAAGGTTTAACAATATGTTAAATAAAACATACTCACCAAATGGCTATCAAAGATGAATAGGAGTGATTACACTTCATCTAAAATAATATTTAAGGCCAAAAATATCAGAAGAGAAAAGAACATTCTGGACTAATAAAAACTGGGTTAGTTCTAAAGGAATAAATAATAATTATAAATATACATGCACCAGAGAAGGAAGTATAAAATATATAAACCAGAGGAAAGAATTAAAGAAAAACTACATTATAATATCAGAAAGGGAAAATTCACAACTACTCTTCAAAGGAATTATATAAACTAATAGTAAATTAAAAAGAGAACAGAGGGTTTAAATAGCATGTTGAACTAACTGAAACTAAAAGATGTATATGTATGCCCCCTGTAGTAAGATATTTATTCTCCTCAAGAACAAACACAGACAGGGGTCTTGAATAATAGCATAAACTAATTGAGCCTAATAAATATATATACAATATTCCACCCAACATCAGAGTACACCTTTTTCTCAAATATACTTAGAACAACCTCTAGATAAATCTCATTGAATCATAAGGATCTTAACAAACAGGAGAAGAGAATGAAATCATATCAAGTTATCTTTCCAATTATAATACTTCAGAGAGTTTTTTTTTTTATTGTTGTTCATTTGTTTATTTTGTTTTTGTTTTGAGAGAAAATCTTGCTATGTGTCCCATGCTGGCTTCAAACTCATGGCATAGCTCAGGCTAGCCTCAAGTTTTTGAGTGATTCCCCAGATTACAGAGATTTATAGGTATATACCACCACATCTAGCTTCTAACAATAACACAATAACATTAGAAATGAGAAGCTGAAGAAAAATTAGAAAATTCAAAATATGTGGATTATACAATATATTTTTGCTTTGTTTCAGAAACAGGGTCTAATTCTATAGCCCAAGCTATCTTGATACTCACAGTCATTCCCTTCCATCTTCTTGAGTGATGGAGTACATAGCTGTACAACATGCTTTTGAACAAACAAAATGTCAAAGAATAAATCAAACAAAAAATAAAAATATCTTAGGATGCCAAAATTAGGGGTTTCAGGAAAATGAGAATCAAGTAGGAAGTTTGTAGTGATAAATATGTAATTATTTTTTAAAACAAAAGAATTATCTTAACAACCTAACTTTACACTCTCTAGGAACTAGATAAAAGAAGAACTAAAACTAGCAAGAAGGAAACAAAATAAAGACTAGACCACATCAACAAAACACAGTGTTAGTTTCTTGAAAGATTAACAAATACTGAGAAGGAGCTGGAGAAAGGGAATCATCAGTCACTTGACAGTGGAATTGCAAACTGATGCAGGTACTCTGGAAATGAGCATGGAGAATCCTCAAACAGTTCATAACTGTACCATATCACCCAGCTATGCTACTTCAGAATATAGCCAAAAGAATGGACATTCTACTTTCACAGATACTTGCTCAGCACTGTTCACTAGTGCTCTAGTCACAAGAGCTAAGAAGTGGAAACAACTTAAATATCCTTCAGTTGACTAATACATAACGACAATGCAGATCATAAAAAGTACAGAATACTATTCAGAAAACCAAAATCAAGCCGGGCAGTGGTGGCACATGCCTTTAATTCCAGCACTTGGGAGGCAGAGACGGGTGGATTTCTGAGTTCGAGGCCCGCCTGGTCTACAGAGTGAGTTCCAGGACAGCCAGGACTACACAGAGAAACCCTGTCTCGAAAAAAAATCATAAAATTTCCTGGTAAAAACATGGAACAACAACAACAAATGAGCATACTGAATGAGGGAATTCAGAAGTAGAAAGAAACTTCACTCTCATCTGCAGTTACTAGCTCCAAGTCTTCATATGTGTGTGTATACAACCTAGAGTAACCACAGAAAGCAAAAAAGTGAAAAGGAGGGTCCAGTGCAGAGCAGGGAGCAACAGAAAGGAAAATACCAGGGTACAAGTGATCTTTAAGAGAGAAGTTGGAAAAATGGGAGGCTTTGATTGTGGGGGAGAGATAAACACTGAAGAAAGGAGTAAAATAACAGTAACTACCTAAATAAACCTACAACAGAGTCTCTCTCTCTCTCCACACACACACACACACACACACACACACACACACACACACACATATAAATTTCCCATTTGACTGACAATGCCCCTGCAAGAAAGACACCTTGTGTTTCAAACATAGAGCCCAGATCCCCCTTGAGCTGAAACCTGAAAGCCTACACTTTAAGGGCTAGCATTTGTGGCATAAGAAAGGGTAATGTAAGTTTCTAAAGGAAGAAAGTAGCCAGGTATGATGTCTATTAATCACAACAATAATAAGTATGGTATTAACCCAAAGGATACAATAGTGACATGCATACCTTGGTGATAACCAACAGTCTTAAATTGGGCTTAAGGCTCATTCAACAAGAGGGAAATCATGCCAGGTATTGGAAACATAGCCAACTACAATGGCTAGTGAAGTCACTGATACTGGAAAAAAAACTCACATGTGCCACTTTACACTTCAGAGTATAATCCCTAGGTACATTCCAAATATTGTCCTCATACCCACAGAAAAGTGTCATTCACTCCTCTCTTTGCAACAGGTGGAGATCATTACAGAAAACCACAACCAATCAAAACACAGTTGTAGAGCTCAGTACCAACTGATACATCTATAACACAACCTCTATACCTAACGCTCAGGGATCACTGCAGAATAGGAGGGCAGAGAGATTTTAAGAGATAGAAAAATAGGATGTTTGCTGCAAGACTGTGTATTGTAAGAAACTCAGAAGTAAGAACATGGCTTCCTAAATATGACCTGAACAAGGATGACACCAATAGACATGCTTACATGAAAGGGACAAAGCTCAGGAGGTATTAACCTTAGACAAAGAACTACAAGTAACTAAATAAAGCTGAGAGTGGGAAAATAGTTTACCTGCCCATGAACACACCAATTGGTTATCTAGTATCATATGGTCAGCTCTGAAAACATATACATACAAGCAACATTATATGGGCTGAGCAGGCTATATTTATATATTTAGTAATATACACATATATATGTAACAACAATTTTAAAAATGTTTCCATGAATTTGAGAGACAGCATGGGTTTCACATGAGAAAGGCTAGAGGCTAGAACAGGAAGGTGGAATGATGTAATTATAATTTCAAAAAGTATATATATATATATATATATATATATATATTGTGTGTGTGTGTGTGTGTGTGCATGTGTGTGTGTGTATACACACACGTTATGTATATAAATATATATAATAAATGTATGTATAAATATATGCATGTATAAAATATATAAAATATATGTATATATAAACACACACATATATAAATATATATATGCATATATATGTGGTAAAAATCTACCACTACTGATGTCATAGAAATAACAGGATTATAAGAAACTTAAACAATAAAATGTCAACAAATTGGTTGGCATAAAATATGGATACATTTCTAGAAATTCTCAGCATAACAACACAGAACAATGCAAAAAAATTTTAAAAAGTCTATACAATGACTGGTAAAAAGACTGGAGTAGTAGTCCAAAGTCATCCAACAGAGCTAGAGGATTAACTAAAGACAACAGGTCAATATCGCTACTGAGCACAAATGCAGCAATTCTCAATAAAAAATTCGTTAGCCAAGCTGATCTTCATATTACTGTGGTTATAACATGATGAGTGAGATTTGTCCCTACAGTAAGTGAATATGTGAAAGTAGTTAATATGATATGCCACATCAAGAACAAATAGAATAAAATCCACACGAGCATCTCAATAATACTGAAAACTCATTTGCCAAAATTCAAAGATTTCCTAATAAAAGCATTCAACAAAGTAGGAACAGAAAGCAAATACATCAATAAAATAAAGGCCAAATATGAAGAGCTCATAGCTAAGATCACATTCCATGATGAAAAAATAAAAGGTTTTCATTTAAAATAAAGTGAAAGCAAGAATGCTCATTATTTTCACATCTACTTAATATAGCATTAAAATGTTATCCAAAGACATCAGGCAAGAAAAAGAATTAATGTCATGTAAATTAGAAAGGGGAGAGTAAAATTCTATCTGTTCACAGGTGAAGTGATCCTATATATAGAAATTCCTGAAAACTTCATGAGTGTCTAAAAACTAACAAATGAGATTAATAAAATAGCAGGGTACTTAGTAAACATGCAAAAACTGTGTTTTCATACACTGGAAAAGTATCTAAAATGAAGCTTCAAATTTTTAGAATATGTAGAAACAGCAACAAAAGTGATGAAAGGTTTGTACACTGAAAACAACAAAGCACAGATGAGATAAATTAATGAAGAAACATATTAAAAGACATACTGTACTAATAGACTGAAAGACTTAATGGCATTAAAGTGTCCCTGTTACCCAAAGCAATATACAGATTTGGTGGGATTTTCATTTAAAAATTAACATTTTTCTCCAAAACACAAAAAAAAGAATTCGAAAATGTATATAGCTCATCTACCAATACCCAATTGCTGAGACAATACTGAGAAAAGTAAAATGACTCACACTCCCTGCTCCCAGAATATATGACAAATAGAAAAATAAAAACAATATGAAACTGACATATAAAGGCAGACTTACACAGTAATTTGGAAAAGAATAGTGAACCTAGGAATAAAAGGACACCCATATAGTCAAATTATCTCTCATAACAATGCCAAAGCTGCATAATAGAGATAGAATCTTCAACAGATGGTTCTGAAAAACATGGATATATAAACAAAAGAATTAAATTGTATACTCATCTCTCACAATACATAAAACTAAACTCTAAATCTATTAACATAGATTAAATAGATTAAGACCCAAATTTAAGACCTGATACTGTAAAATCTCCTATAACTGAAATACAGGAGCAAAGCTTTACAACATCTGTCTTGGCAATAATTTTTTGGCTGTGACACCAAAAGCACAAGAAAGACAAGTAAAAAGTAAACAAGTGGAAGTCTATTCAACTAAAAAGCTTCTATGTAGCAAATCTATCAACATTTCTGGTGTGGTGGTGCACGCCTTTAATCCCAGCATCTGGGAAACAGAAGCAAGTGGATCTCTTTGACTTCAAGGCCAGTCTGTTCTAAAGAGTGAGTTTCAGGACAGACAGGGCTTTGCAGAGACCCTGTTTCAGGGCAGGGAAGCGGGGAGGTGCAAATCTATCAACATAGTTAAGAGGCAACCTACAGACTGGGAAAAAATGTAAAACCTATATTTCAGATAAGAGAGTAGTATGCAAAATAAAAACTCATTGAAATGAATAGAAATACAAACCCACTATAGTACACACAAATAACTTAGACAATTCTTCCAAGATCAAATGGCCAATGGGTGTATGAAAATATCCCAATTTTACTAGTCACTGGAGAAATTCAAGTGTTATCATTTCATGCTTTTAATGTGATTATTGTTTTTAAAAAGTAAAAAAACAACAAACAGAAAATAACTATTGTTCCTATTTCTTACAATGTGAAAAATATACTTAATGATAGTGTATTACATTTGTGGTGGTTTTTTTTTTTTTTTTTTTTTTTTTTTTTTTTTTTTTGCTAATAACTAGCTTTATAGCTGTTTCTTTTTAAATAGGGGATATGACTAACCAACTGATATGATGGGTATGCTAATTTATTTACCATAGTAACTACCAACTTTTATATACCTCATGTGTCAGGAGCAACCTTGCTTATACACTGAAGGCCTAAAATCAGTTCTCTCTTCCAGGTCTCCTGGATCCTAGTTCACTGCCCCGCAGGCCAGGGCACTCATGATACATTCTCTACACTTGATTCAAAATAAGACTTTTTAGATTGGAGTACAAAATAATGGATTTAATTATACATTCAATATTAATAATTAGACCTGTAGTCACTATTGCATGAACGATAAAATGGTGTATATACCACAAAAGGTATTTTATTTCCTTATTAAGTTAAAAATAGACCTACTATAAGAATCAGCAATCCTATTAGATTAAAAAAGAGTAACAGACATAAATAAATGCTATGTACAGGACACTGACGTTAAAAAAGAAACCTGGCTGTACTGAAAGTAAATGGGTGGAAAAGATACGCCATTGAACTAGCAAGGGTTTTGAGACAGGGTCTTGCCAAATAAGCTGAGATAGCTGGGAATCCTCTGTCCTGCTGCCTTTGTCTCTCAAGTACTGAGATTTCAAGCACATGCTCGCACAATAGGCTAAAATATAGAGTTTTTAAAAGCACAGTAGGTAGGTAGGTAGATAGATAGGTAGGTAGGTAGGTAGGTAGGTAGGTAGGTCGGTCGGTCGATCGATGAGATAAAATAAATATCAAAGAAAAAAAGTAAATTACCAAAGAGAAATAACATTTCATAATATCCATGATGTAAAAAATATATAATTACTGAGAAAGAGAAAAGATTAGAAATTAGAGGTCTAAGAATGGCATTGAGGAGGTAGATAAGGCTTTATAAAGGACTGAAATGAGAGCTCTATGGTGATGGTATAATCAAATATCTCTATGTGGTGTTAGATTATAGGAAGTACACATGTGGAAAATGTATATAACCACAAACAATTGCTTATAAAAATGGGAACTTCAGATAAGACCAACATCTCAGTTGATGGTATTGCATGTTTGTACAAGGTAACACTGAAAGAGGCTATTTGAAGTTTACACAAGACTTCTTTACATTTTTTTAATTTTCTGAAATTAAAACATAATTATGTTGTTTCCTCCTTCCCTTTCCTCCCTCCAACTCTTCCTACATACCACCCTGTTGCCCTCTTTCAAATTCATGGCTTAAGGTTCAGGATTATAGCAAGAGAGAAGGTGGAAAATTTTTAAGAACCACAGGAACAGATACCAGGAAGTTGCCTGTGAAATATCATCTAGAAATGTCAGAGAAGCTCCACTCAAGCATCATCAATAAGGCTGCTTCTTTATATTTTTCAAGTTCCTGTGATTTTTCATTGAAAATATAGCAATACAGTATTCACTGTTCATATATTTTATGTACATGTGATCAAACTTAGGGGTCACAACCTATGTGCCAACTTAGGCCACTCATCCTCAAATAACTAATAAAAATAATAGTAGAAATCAGATAAAGTATTTAATATGGTCACAATGGGAAGAGGGATGAAGAGATCAAATAAGACCTCCAACTTAGTCTTCAGGGTCCTGACATGGAATGAAAGTTTAAATAAGGGACCAAGGATATAAAATATCTAAACAGTCTTGGTCAAGGTGTGGTTCTACCCACTGTTGACCCATCTTTATCTGGGATTCAGTTTCATCCTGTTCTGACCAGTTTTTAAACAAATTTCCCCGCTGTCTAAAGTCTTTTTCTTCTCTCAGCATGGCATTCCTTAGGAAATTCCCATTTATTTGGGGTCCATTGTATCAATAGTCTGATAGATTGAGAGAGACAAGTGTCTTTTTGTGTATAACTTTTAATATTTGAAATGATAATATAAATACTAATTTTCCCCCTTCTCTTTCTTCTCTCCAACCCCTCTCATGCAACTCCTTTGCTCTCCCTCAAACTCATGGCCTCTTTTTCTTTGTTATTACTTGTATGCATATTCATAAATATAACCTGTTCAGTACTTATACTGTTACTTGTGTGTATATGATCTCAAACAAGTTTCCTTAGAAATCACTTTCCTTCCTAGTTTAAGTTCCATATATGCCTAAGCCACACTTCCTTTTCCTTGTTTTCTTGAGAATCCTCTATTCTTAATAAAAAAAAAATACATACACAAATACATATGTATCATTTTGCTTTAAGTTAGTTTAAATACAACTTTATTAATTACCCAAAATAAGTATTTTTTAGATGAGTGGAAAGCAGATAAAGGAGATTTATTCAATATGGCCACATCTACCTACTTCATCCAGGCTGGTCTCAAACTTGTAGACTCAAGCAGTCTACTGAGTATCTGGGACTACAAACATACAACTACTCCTGACTTTATAAAACATCTTAATTACGGAGAGGGATAAACAAATTATTCACAACTTAAAGCTCCAATATTTTATATAAAGCATTCTAGCCACATCTTTATCATCTACTTAAATTATTCCTTAATGAGCAAATTCATTACCATTTCCATATTCTTTAGTTAACTAATTCTCTAGATACTGAGATAAGATGTACTCATACTCAAATATAACATGAATTTTAAAAATTCCTTTCATCTTATTTTATGTGCATTTTTGTTTATATTTTTCTGTGTACTGCATGTGTGCCTAATGCCTGAAGAGGTCGGAAGAGGGCATCAGATCCCCTGGAACTGGAGTTATACATGCTTGAGAGCTACCATGTGGGTGCTGGGAGTTGAACCTGGGTCCTCTGGAAGTGCATTTAACTCCTGAACCATCTACCCAGCTCCCATATTCAATTTAAACACAAAATTATCTTCCAAATACTTTTTCTAATTTTCTACTCCCCTATGCTCATGAAGACTACTAAGAATTAAATAGATTTCCTACTGTGCATTGGATTGTTAGCTCTGTAAAATGTTTTCTCTCTCTTCTACAAGTTAACATATGGCAAAGTTTCATCAAACATGTCACAGGAATGGCAAAGCTGAAGTGAAAGAGAAACAATGATAATTATTAAAAAAAAAAAGCAAATGAGCTAAAATTCTATTCTTATAGAAATTAGCCCATGCTGTTGCTTCCCCTGCTGTTAGACATAAGATCTAAAACCTGTAAAATAAGAGCACTGAGTTACACAGTAGAAACAAAGTATTACTATAGAGGTCAGAAAAATAAAGAACTAGCTCATATCCCCTCTTGGAAAAGTATTAACGGTAAATGATAATCCCCCAACAATTATTATCATGTGTATCTGACTATGCTGTGTTAACCTTAACTTGTCAAAGTTACTTGGAATAGAAGTTGCTTTTCTTGTCAGAGGTGGTTAATCCAAGAACATCAGAAATGTTGAGTTTTAGGTCTTATTGCATCATAACACAAGTAGAGAAAAATCACTACTAGTATTTGTATTTTTATTTTTTGAGATAGGGCTTACTTTATAGCCCAGGCTGGTCTATAATCTATTATATAGGTCAAGCTTGCCTTGAACTCAGAGGAATCTACTTGCCTCAACTTTCTGAGTATAAAGATTTACCATCAGACTTGACTGATTCATTCAATTTGTTACTTTAGAACTAAGAAAGAAAATCCCCGAGTTTTCTTATTTTCAGATGTTTGACAGTACTATAAGTATATTAAGATAATGGATAGCAGTGTTTAATGAACATTTTATTTTCTCCTTCTGATGTATCAATGAAACTATATGTGTTTACAAATGTATAAGGGTTTACATTCCAGCTATATTTCCACTGCACTTTCTATATCTGAAACCGTTTCCAACAAATAATGCCTTAAATTTTCTTTCACCACTGATCAACACCAACTTGAAAGTTCAAAACCTGAAATGCTTCAAAATTTAAATAGTTTCATACCATGATAGTAATGCTTGATCTTAGATATATGATAATATATTCTGATTTTTAGAAGACATAATCAACTCATAATTGTATGCAAATATTCCAATTTCTGGAAAACTCCAAAATCTGAAACATTTATGTCCCAAGCATTTCTAATAAGGGATCTCAAATTTTCTTAACTACTGTTTGAGCCCCTTTCAGAGCACTAGGCATATAGTATCCTAACTACTGAAAGAATGCTTAGACAATGTTTTAAAGTACATTGAACCTAGGTGTCCCTACTTTAATTCTTATCACTTACTGAATTCAACATCAAGTCTCTGATGACAGCAAGAAACTTCAGATTTTCCTAAACTCTAATATGGCTACAGTAATTTTTTCTGTCAGAATAATCCATAATTAATATAGGACAGGGAATCTAGGAAAAAAATAGTATGACTGCTACATCTACCCAAACCTTAACAAATTCTTGATTAGTAGAGTGCAAATTAATGAAATTTTACCTTGCAATTTGAAACACACTAATGTTAAAATAATTATAAAAATTACTGAAATTAAATTAACTTTGCAATTTGTTACATAAAGATGTGTTAAATAAATCAATAAACATGATAGGAGAAGAGATATTTAAATTACTTAAAGATGTCTTTAAGTGCTTTAGAAATCATCATATACTATCCACTGAGGTATTAACTACAAATCATTCTCATCCATTTATTAATGTCTCTAAAGATTAATCCAATTCTGATTGCTCCAAGTATAAGGAAATCATAAGACATACCAGTTCATAAAAATTTAAATTTTCAACCATTTTAGACTTTTTCTCCCCAAATTATCGCAAATTAAGAAAAACTTAAGTATAAAATCTAATGCCTATTTTTATGCTTCAATTTTTGTTTCTATGGAATCACAGATATTTAGACTAATTATTGGCAATAATAACATAATACTTTAAAATCATGTGAGCTGAAATAAAATAATCTAATAATATTAGCCTTGAATGTATATAAACAAAGTCATTGGTCTAATAAATTCAACAACAACCATTAAATATATTAGTATACAACACATGAAGCCAGGTGTGATAGTATATACCTATCTTTGCCCTTGGAAAGCGGATGCTGTAGGTTCTTATCTAGTAGCTTGGGCTACACAAGACTTTGTCTCAAACAAAATAAAACACAAAAGAAACAAACAAAAAATCCAAATATGTAATTATATATGTCCGGGCAAATTAAATATCTTATATCAGAGTTCATATGTGAACTAGTTTCCAGTTTGAGAAAGTGGAATAAAGTGGGGTTTAAAGTGTGGAGGGGGATTGGAATATAGGGCAGAAGAGGGGTACACAAAGAGATAAAGAACACTAATCATGTTTGCAAAAGCTATGTGAAGATCAGTATTTTTTTTAAAAGCTTCCGTGTGTGTGTGTGTGTAAATATTTGTATTATATATTACTGTATATTAAGTTATACATATCTAATATATATTACAGTAGTTTCAGGTAGATGTCAAGAAATACCATAAAATGAAGAAAAAAATTCTGAAGACAATATAAAATAGTAACAATAGGCAGAATGGAAAAACAGAAAACAGTATCCTTTTTATTATAAAATTTTTAAAAAGTCTGAAGTGTAACTATATGAAGATATGAAGTTTATAATGAACTTTGAATTGATGTCGATGAAAGAAGCCTTATGGCATCACAGAAGTTTTGAACTTCTACTATTTTCTTTATTCAACAAAGAAAAGATTTTGTTTTCAAAATAAAAACATAATTAGCCAGGTGGTGGCAGCACATGCTTTTATCTCAGCATTTGGGAGGCAGAGGCGGATGAATTTCTGCGAGTTCAAGGCCAGCCTGGTCTGTAAAGTGAATTTCAAGATAGCCAGGGCTGTTACACAGAAAAACTGTCTTGGAAAACAAATAAATAAATAACCAAGTTAGGGATTCAGTCTCCTGAGTTGAAGTATTTTTTAATCATGCATAGCTAATAATGTTTCTCCACACAACTTTCAGTCAAATTACTTAGTTGTAAAAATAGATTATCTTATATGCACACAGTTTTTCAGACTATTAGGAACATATTCTAAATAACTAATATAGTCTATATTGTATCGAGTATTTTTAATAAAATTTGCTTAGCTCAAAATTAAGAGTGAATACAAATATCTACAGTAATAGTGTTTAATTATTAGTTCAACAATTCAGGGTTATAAAAGGATATAAAGACACTAACACTTCCTATATAGTAGTTTTTAACAAAGATTATTATTAAAATGTCCATTTTCTCATTATTCTGTGAAATTCAGTTTCAGATTTCGAATAACATTTATGGCATTTTACAAAGTTACAAAATTCTATTACAGAATAAAATTAATTTCAGTGGTGCACTTGTAACTAGGAAATTAGTATGAATTGTTACATTTTGGATGCCAACAGTTCAAAAATCATGAACAAGTCATAATATGAGATACGAGATTAATATAATGAGAACTCTGTGTAACAGTTCCTTAGGAATGTCAATTTACAATTTATATGGGAAAGGTTTTGTTTGATTAGCTGCTAAAATACTTTAATTCCACTCTTAGCTTTTATCCCTCCAAACTGAAATGGCTTTCATCATCTTTTGCTTAGTGAAGAAGTTTATGTTCTAGGACAATTTGATCCAAATGGAGTTTCTGGATAAAAATCATGATTCCAATAAGCTTCTATCACAAAATTTTAAAGATGTGCTTAAGTAGAAAAATTTCAGTCCACTGATATAATAAAGATCATACTTTAGAATAGGATCATTTTAAATCTGCATACAAAAGGAAACTTCAAACCATAATCGGAACTCTGGAGTACCCTTTCATTCACTCATATGACGTGCAGTCACTCCTGACTTTGCTTTCAATGGATCCTCTGCTACTTTGCAATCAGTGCATTTCAAGTCTTTAAATAAGAGACCAAGAAACTGGAAACACTCCACCCAAACTCCAACCATCAATAACAATGAAATGATAATTTTATGAAACAGCAATTATTTGCTGAGCCTAGAAACAGTGAATTATTGTTTGTTAGTAACATATGTACCTAGTAAGAATTCTGTGGGCAGCAAAAGATAACATGAAAATACAGAGGCTTTGCAAATTTGAAGATTGAATATTTTGCTACTTGGAGTAAATGTGCACATGCTAAAATGTGAGTTTATGTTGGGGGACATAAAACTTTTTTTATATGACACAGATGGTCCTCAACTTGTTTGTGATAGGGTTACACCTCAATAACTTAATCAAAAGTTAAAAACTCATGAATAAAAACTGAACTGAACACACATAACCCACTAAACATCACAATGTAGCAACACAGTACAATGGAGAATATTGTTTTTTTCTCATGACATATAGATGACTGACAGCCCAGATTATTCCAAGTATGCCAGCATTGCTAGAGAATGCAGAACTGTGTATTATGAGGGCAGTCACATTAAAATAATACTGGCAAACTTTGAAAATGTCTTTAAAACTGACAGTTTGTCTTAGGGACTTTGAAATTACACTACCTTGCTCTTCAGGTCAGGGCCTATGCATACTAGTGCAAAACACACAGCAGCTGTAGAAGAGGATGCAAAGTCAGAAGATGAAGATGAAGAGTATGGAAAATTCTTAACTCTAACTGGAAAGTGACCTGGCTCCTGCAGTAGTAGGAAGATTTCCACAGGGGGAAAAAAGGAAGTTGTTGATAAATGACAAAACAATGATGAGAAGTAGTATCTTAGTTAGAATTTCTAGTACTGTGACAAAATACAATGACCAAAAAACAAGTTTTGAGGGAAGGGTATTTTTCATCTAATAGCTTGTAGTCTATCGTGCAGCCAAGTTGGGGAAGGTACATAGGCAGAACTTGGAGGCAGGAACTGATGCAGAGAAGTCATGGAGGAATGCTGCCTACTGGGTTTGCTTCCCATGTGTTGCTCAGCCTGATTTCTTACACCACTCAGAACTATCAGCCCAGGGATGGTACCACGCACAATGGGCTGGGTCCTCCCATATCAATTTTCAATCAGGAAAATGCACCACAGGCCTCCCCACAGGCTCATCTGGTGGGGACAATTTTCTCAATTGAGGTTCCCACTTTAAAAAATACTCTAGAAGCCAGGTGGTGGCGCACGCCTTTAATCCCAGCACTTGGGAGGCAGAGGCAGGCGGATTTCTGAGTTCGAGGCCAGCCTGGTCTACAGAGTGAGTTTCCGGATAGCCAGGGCTACACAGAGAAACCCTGTCTCGAAAAACCAAAAAAAAAAAAAAAAAAAAATTACTCTAGATTGTGCCAAGTTGACAAAACCAAACTAGTACAAAGAGGAAAGTCAAAGTTCCAGAGAAGAAATCTGTACAAGATTCTACAACTAGAAGTGCAAGCAAGCCTTTAAGCCCAGCACTCGAGAGGCAGAGGCAGTTGGATCTCTTAAGTTCCAGGTCAACCTGGTCTACAGAGTGAGTTCCAGGACAGTCAGGGTTGCACCGACTCTGTCTCAAAACACCTCCACAAAAAGATATGATAAGTAAAAATGCGGAAAATTCAAACCAGCATGGAAAAGACTTAAAACTTTTCAATACCACGATAACGAGAGGAGGAAGAAGAGGCAGAGGAGGGGGAGGGGAAAAGGGGGAGAAGGAGGAGGAGAAAATTCTTCCTAAAGTACCAAAGGGGACTTAGTTCTACAGTAAACATTAAAGCAAGATTGCAAGCATGTTTAGGAAAAAGTAGTTCTCTTTCCAAAGTAGAACCCCAATTTATCAATTTTGTGAAGAATTGCTTCCAGATGACTGACCAAGATTTGCCATTGAAGAAGGTCTCCTTAAGAACAGGGTTTTTAAAGAGCTTGAAATATTCCATTTTACCTCATTTTTATAGCAGTTGCTATCTGGCCTATCTGTTTTATAATACAAAGTTAAAACTTTGCCTACTGAATTTGATAATGTTGTTCAGGTTTCTATCACTACATATGTGTTGTCCATTTAAAGATGCAACTTTACACTTTACTTGGTTTTAAGTATGTGTGGTCTATTACGATAGGATGTAGTAATGATGATGGTCTGATGAAGAAATAAAAGACAAAAAATAAAATAAATAGTATTTTAATAAAGAAAATAGTTTTTACTGAATTCATATTGCATTTTTACAAATGCAATAAAATTTGTTGAAAGAAATTATAGTAAATCAGTGATATTCTCTAATTGCAGTGTTATTTGTTATTTTTTCTGCATAAAAATATTAATTTACAATGGCTGACCAAAACGTAGAGACTGTTAACATGTTAAACAATTTTTAATATAGCAAAAATTTAGAAATGAACTAAAATAAGTTTTACAAGATCTATGATTGAAATTTAAACATGTTACTTGCTAAATATTAACATACACATTAACATATTAGAACTTTGACCAGTATTAATTTCAAGACTCTAATGCAGCCCTTCCTTTATTGTACACAGTAGTATATGTTAAAACCAAGTTAGTATATGATATAAACTTAAATCAAAATTCATGTTGCTCATAGAAATGTATCTGGAAATAACCTTTGGAGAATACTAATAATATAAGATTGTGTTTATTGTATCAGTTTGTATAAAACACTTTGACTATTGCTGTGAAATTACTATTCAGCGAAAAAATGTACATTTAAAAAATATGGAACTTAATTATTTGCATCTTCTTAGAAAACATTCTTATGTGCCCTAGGATAGGATGATCATTTTAAAACTAACTTGTATAACATGTACATTATAAGTTTTAGTATTTAATTCATTATTAAATTATAATATAGCATAGAAAAGTTTTGCTCACATCAAGAAAGTTAACTGCTATAAATACTCCTTTCTCCTTTAGTTAATCTAATAGATTTATGAAAAACGTTTCCTTCTTCCAACAAAAGCCTACAATTTCAAGAAAAAGTGTGACTTTTCTATGAAGCCTTTCAGGGAATTCCTAGACTCAATAATCTCTCTGTACTCTTAATTTTTCTTAGCTCTTATTTTGTTCTGATTAAATATAGCCTATCTGTATGCTTCTCTCCCAGTTGAATTCCTCAAAACTGTTTCGTTGGCTTTTAAAAAAATGTTTCTATTACTGGTTACTGGCAATCAGATCCAGTGTCTCATGCTTCTAGAGCTTTGCTAGATATTCTGCCTTGAGCAACACCAACAGGACCCTGGAACCTGTTTCTAATCTACTCTTCTCCTTGCCCACGATAGTGATGTGCACTGAGTAAAATCTAGAAAGCGAAAGCTTATTAAAATCTCTGAAAATAAAATAAAGAAAAACAAGCAAAACCAAAACTTTATTTCAGAATTTAATGATCAAGTTCCTTAATAGCACTTGCAAAACAAAATATCAATTTCCCATATGATTATGACAGTCTGTGCGAATGCTCTGGGATATGTGGTACCTTCTTGGTCATATTCATTAATGCTTAATTCTTTTCCTTTAGATTAATAGTATTTCAAAATAATTACGAGTAGAATTCATCAAGATCTTTTCCAAACAGAAACCATCTCTAAGTTTGAAATCTAGGCTCTTGAAGCATGCCTGTTTGCCAATGCACAACAGATAATTCACATCGAGATACAAAACTATTTCCCCCTGGTATTGTACTTTAAACACAAGAATATCTCAAACACAAAAAGCAATCGATATAAGACATTTTCCCTAAAAACTATCAGGAAATTGGCAGTGTTAACAGATTCACTAGCCAAGGCTACCTAAACCACACACAGCATCTGTATACATTTTAAAGTTCTTTAGCTTAAAAGGGGTTTACCAAAAACTAAATTTAGATTTCCCACCAATGTGCTTCTTTTTCTCCACTTCTTTTTAGATAAGAGACCTGAAACGGCTTAAAACTGTCAGGATGGAAGAGAGTGAAATAAAAGAACCCATCTTTTGTTGTCAGCCCACAGGCGTGCCTTGCAATTAAAATTATACATCAATTCAAATTGAATTCACTTTTGAAAAGGTCAACTGGGAACTGTTCATTTTCACAGTCATCTACTTTTAAAGAAACAGTCTCACACCTCAAAATAATTGTCAAAAACACCTTGCAACTTTAGAACCTTATCTAATCATGGTATTCAAAGTCTCACTTAGGGTGTCTCCTGCCAAATTTTGGGGGGGAAGTGAATATTTTAAACTATATCCTACTTTAAGAAAAATAGATCACAACTATCCTTATTTTTATTAAGAGCATCTTAAGTTTCATCAGCACTTTTTTAAAATGAAGACGTGAGCCATTCTTGATGAAGGATACTTTGTAAACTGTTTTCCCTATTGTCAATATTTTTGCTTTGTCCACTTCTCAAGTTCGGTGGTACTTTGATTTTCAAATAGAACATGTCACTAGTTTTGTCTTATTATCACAATTATTTAACATAACTAGTATCTGCCTAGATTTACAGTCTAAGAATCAGGGGCTAGGCATATGGTTTGCAGAAGCCTACTGCACATGAGTATAAACAATACTGCAAAGGAAGGCACCACCAAGCTATCTGGTCAATTCTTCAGTCATGAAGCAACAGCAATGCGGAGGATGGGATCTTGACAGCCTAGGTCAGGTCGGGCTGTCTCCTGAGATCAAGAGTCAGAACCACACTTAGAGCAAGGAGAAATAGTGAACAGGCACTAGAGAATGTTTCCAGACCAGAGACAAGGTGCATGACTGTACTTAAGACTCATCAGCATCTAAGAAGCAACCCCAGGCCTTAATCACTGACACTATGTTTCTGGAAGCCTGGGTTGAGATCACAAAGTGACGGCTTTCAGAAGGAAAACTAACTGGAAGAAATTACCCGCGAGCAGATGCAGGAAGGGTGTCAGAAGCTTCTGAATGAGAGCACAGAGCTTCATTGGCCTGCTGGGGCCCCAGAGACCCGGAGACCAGAAAACAGCTTGAGCACCAGGAGACTGCGGTGCCTCTACTCACCCCTACTCTCCTAAGGTCTTGTTGTCGCCTCGCACCACGCAGCCCCGCGGAGGGGAAAACTTTCCCCCTCCCCGCCGCTGAGGGTGGGATCCGCAGACGAGAGGAGGAGGCGTCGCAGCTGTTCATGCAGGGCCAGAAAGGCGCTGGGTGCAAGAAAAACCAGCCTGGGGGCTTGTGCCCCTGGCGGCCACCAACTTCACCACCATCGACTTGGAGGGCCAGGAGGAAGCAAAGGCGGCAGGCCTTCGCCCAGCAACCGAACTCTCCCCGGATACTAGGCCTGAGCTTCTGGCAGGACCGTCTGCCCCGGTCCTCTCAGCAACAGGACCCCCCAGGCTTAATTCCAATTTATCCGGCCCCGCGACCACAGAACAGTGGCTGCTCCCTCTTGGGCCGCGGTCGCAGCTGCATCCTCGTGCTCCTCTTCCTCTGGCGCTGCTGCCTACACACACAGCCCCGGCGCAGTTACCACCGCGGCGCCTGGATCGCCGTTTCTTAGCAACCGCGCGCATGCGCCCCACCCCCGCCAGGGACCACTGGAGCCGCGGTCTGATCTCGGACCAGTTGGTTTGCGACCTAGAAAAAGTGAACAAAATCCCGTTTCCTGGGAAGGCCCTAACGTCAGAGTAAAAGAATCGTGAGGAGAGGTCCAAGATGTTCTGAAATGGAAAGACCTGGAGACTTAGGATGAGATCCACTACTGGGTAGGCATGTGAAAACTATGGATGGTTTTCGATTTGTTTTCCTGCAGTCTTTTACTTTACCAGAGTGATCTTTATAAAAGATCCCAACTCTCACTTGCCTCTGGTTAGGAGAATTAGAATTACAGACAAATTGTATTTCTGTTCTTTTTCTAACCTCTCTAAATCTGTTTCTTCAACTGTAAATGAGAAACACAATACTCTGAATACTTACAAGGATGAAGAGAGAAAGTATGTAAAGTACTTAACATACATAGCCTACTGTGACACAGAGTAAGCACTCAATAAAAAGGAGCTATTTGTCAATGGCTTATCATTATGTACAATACAAGACAAAGTACATGCTCTCTAGTTGAACTAGAATGCTTAATAAAGTCCTCCAAGTGCAGTCTGATTTCATTCTAATTCCAGCCCTTAAACATCCAGCAGTAGATAGGTTTTACATTTTCTCAGATTGAAATGTACAAAATGCCTACATACATTTTCTATTTTCATCTGGAAAAGAAATCTATGTGAACCCATGAACTAATGAACATCTATTGACCTTTCCCAAACTACTCATTAGTATTAAAATACTAATACTAAAACCTGACATGTAAAACAGTGGTTATACATAAAACATTTTGTGTCATTTTCTGCTGGCTATTGATCTTGTTAAAATCAGGCTTAACTTTTCTGTAATGTGTAATTGTAAGACAAAAATGTAATTAATTCTGAACATAATACAATGCGTAAATAATATGTGCATATTTACAAAATGCACTCAACTGAATGATAATCTAGTGAAAGACACATTTTAGGTAATGTAAAAAACTTTGCAAAGCTCTAAAAGTGTTAATAAAATATAAATTTCAAATGGACTATAACTTTAAAATGAAAATTTTATGATAACCTGATAACTGGTAAATATTAAAGAAACTGTATTTTCAGTGATGTTTAAACACTAAATTGCATTCCTTTGGTCACATGATATATCTTCTTCTATAATATTGATAAAGAAGTAACTCCTATGAACAAACAGAAGTGTCTATACAAATTTGTAAAGAAAAAGGGCTGATTTATTGAGTAAACACAAAAAAGTACATGTGGATAAGTGGCCTTAAAGGCACTGTAAATTTAAGATGAAATTTTAGATGGGATTTGAGGTGGTCGTTCGCTTAATTTATTGACTTATTCTAAAAGAATAGTAAAACATCTCCAGAATCATACCACACATATTCCTGAATGGTTGCAGCTTAATATGAGGTGCTATCGTAACTTTAAAGATACGCGTTTATATTTTAAGAATAAATATGCTAGAGGATAGGAGTTTGTAATACCTGCAGGCATTTATCCACAATTTAAAAGTTATAGAAAGTATAAAGGCTCATTATGTCCATTAATGAGATACTCTACAGAGCTAAGCAGTAATAGTCATCTTCATCTTTTATTCACCTTTACAATTGCAAATCAATAACCCTTTTTTATATACAAACCCCAGGTTGACACAGTAGATGTACAAAGTAAACTAAGAAGAAATTCTTCATAAACATATAAATTCATGCTAGATGTAACATTGTTCTACATGTTAACAGATGAGTAAGAGATTGTCAAAACAGATAATTCCATGCAAACTAAAAGGTATGTGAAAGTGAAACTAAAGGATGTAGACAATGAAAAGTAGGAGAGTGTTTTAATCATTTTTCTATTGGTGTGATAAAACGCCATAACCAAGACAATTTATGGGGGGGGGAGAGTTTATTTTGTTCATTTGGGCATTCAGTTCCGGGGTTTAGAATCTATGATGATGGGGAAGCATGACAAGCAAGCTGCAGGCATGGCTGCTGGAGGAGAAATCTGAGAGTTCACATGTTGGACCACAGTCACTAAGCAGAAAAAGTGCCATAGAGTCTTTAATTTCTCAATGCTTGCCTCCAGTGGCATACTTCCTCCATAAAGACTACACCTCCTATATTTCCCCAAACAGCATCACCATACATGAACATGCAGGAACATTCTCACTCAAACTCAAACTGCCCATAGAGATTTTGACTTAAATATATTCTGTCTATATTATGATCAGAAACAGAATAATTGTGTAATAGAATTGAGTACAGACAAGCTAGATTTGAAACAGATTGTGCATGTGTGTGTGCCATAATAAAGATTTTGGAAAAAAATTTCTCTATCTGAGGGATAATTATAGTTTGATAGTTTTAAAGAAAAAATCATTCTACTCATTTAAAAATGGTAAAATGCAACAACAAAAGAGAAACTATTCAAGAAAGACTACTTCAGTAGATTACAGTAGGGCAGAGATATGGGCTCAATTCTGACATGACCAAATGAGGATATATAACCAAGAAGCAAGATGGAGGTAAGTGGATGGAAAATGATTAAGATAAAACATCAAGACTATGAGGATACTTGCTTATAGCTACTCAACAGAGCTTTTGAAGACTAGAATGATAAGATATCAAAGGCAAATCTTACCAGATATTCAGGGTCTTCCTAATGTGTACATGATTGTATTCTGATTGGTGGGGTGAAGGGTCTCCAAAATTGGGTAATTCCTGCAATCCCAATCATTTAAGCCCTGGGTTGCAATAGTTTATCATATCTGTTGATTGTTTTTATTTCAGATCTTCTGAGGAAACTCAGTCTGACCTTTGGATCCAAAATTATGTCCCCAAATATTGTTTCCTTTTTCAGTGTCACTTTCTAATTCTTTTATGTTTTCCTTGGAAGTCCCTGCCCAAGAAATATTCCTTAGCTATCATTCTAAACCTTAATCATTCTTCACTGTAAATGTGTGACTTTATTAGCTTCTTTTCAAACCCCACCACGAAATTTCATTCTTTAGCTTTAAAAAACAATAAAATTGGCAGGAAGTTTCTTTTTTTTTTTCCTTTTTATTTTTAATTGAATTATTGCCTTATCAGTGGGAGGGGAGGTCCTTGGTCCTGTGGAGGCTTGTTACCCCAGCATAGGAGGATGCTAGAGGGGTGATTTGGGAGTGGGTGGGTGGGAGAGAACCCTCTTAGAGGCAAATGGAGGGGGGATGGGATAAGGGGTGTGTGGAGGGGAGACCAGGAAGGGGAACAACATTTGAAATGTAAACAAATAAAATAATCAATTAATTAAAAACTAACTTATTGGCACTGAGCTTGGTTATAAGCTTGGAGAATGATTGGGTTGAAAGGGAGAACTGTGAAGTGAAGTATAGTAGAGAAAAAGGTGCATGTTAGTGATTAACTACAAGTCACCAATTATGCATTTTTTCCACATTAAGGAAAGAAATAAAAGCACTTCTCTTGGGGTCATTTAATCAAGAGCATGTCTAGATTTGAATTCTCTACTTCATGCTTCCTGTGGGTTTTGTCCACTGTCTTCTGTTGTATGACTATGATCTGGGCCTACCTGAAGGCTACATTGTGAATCTGTTTATCTCTGTGTCTCTGTCCCTTTGTGTCTATCTACATAGGGCACCTCTGTGTCTATTTATGAACTGTATGTGTCACTGTGTGAGAGTGTATCTGTCCCTAACAAAGGGGCTTCACTCTGTCTTAAAGAACAGCATGGATAGTATCACATGGAGAAAGAATGGGATATATTACAGAAATTTGAATAGAATTATAAAAGGGATTAAGTCACTGGATCTGGCTGATGCCAACTAACCCAGACAACAATCATTATTTTAAAACCAACTAATATCCATAAGTTGTTGCTTTCAGCCTTTATGGTAAATATAGGGATTTACTTTCAACTTCTCTATTTACTGCTTTCAGCAAATGATACGCAAACGTTAATTACACTGAGTCGGGAGCATGGAAGAGTGCCTAAGTTAAGATTGCAGTTAGACATTATCTTAGGTTGTAAATCTGGATTTCATGGGAAATACAAGGCAAGTAAGGTCAGCTGTTACATTGTTCTCTTAAAGGCAGGGTTAAATAGTTTGAGTCCATAGTAGACTATTAGTTTTAAATCTTAAGTAACTTTAAGGAGTATAATTAACTTTGCTGTGAGGTCCCTCAAAAGTTCTAGTCTCATATAGTGTAAGCACAGTATATCACATCACTACAGAAAAGAAAAGGAGTAAGTGAAGAATTTTGAGGGACTGGGTGAGAAAATGATCAGGAATTTGGATAGAAGGTGTAGCTATATATATGGAAAACCAAAAGTGTAACATGGGAATGTCCAAAATATACAAAGAACTCAAGAAGTCAGACTCCAAAAAGCAATAACCCAGTTAAAATTGGGGTCCAATGCTAAACAGAGAATTCTCAACAGAGGAATCTCGAATGGCTGAGAAGCACTTAAAGAAATGTTCAACATTCTTAGTCATCAGGAAAATGCAAATAAAAGTCCTCAGATTCCACCTTATACCAATCAAAATGGCAAAGATCAAAACATAGGTGACAGTACATGTTGGCAAGGATGTGGAGAAAGAGGAACACTCCTCCATTGCTGGTGGGATTGTAAAATGCTAGAACCACTCTGGAAATCAGTCTGGCAGTTCCTCAGAAAATTGGAAATAGTTTTACCTGAAGACCCAGCTATATCACTCCTGGACATATATCCAAAAGATGCTCTACCATACCACAAGGACATGTGCACCACTATGTTTTTTAATGGCCTTATTTGTAATAGCCAGAAGCTGGAAACAACCCAGATGTCTCTCAAAAGAAGAATAGATACAGAAAAAGTATTGATTTATATAATAGAATACCATTCAGCTATTAAAAACAAGGAAATCATGAATTTTACAGGCAAATGGATCCTGACATTAAGATAGATCCTAGAAAATACCCATCCTGAGTGAGGTAACTCAGACCCAAAAGAACATGCATAGTATGTAGTCACTGATAAGTGGATATTAGCCAAAAGTTCAGAATGCCCATGATACAATTCACAGACCATAGGAAGCTTAACAAAAAGGAAGGCTCAAGTGTAAATATTTCAAACCCACTTAGAAGAGGGAACAAAATAATCACAGGAAGCAAAGGGAGGGAGGGATCTGGGTGGGAGAAGAGGGGGTGGAAAAGGGAGACAAGATCAGGTATGTGGGGAGAGAGGAGAGAAGCACAGAGGACCAGGAGAATAAATAAAAATATGCAGCTGCCTGGGGTCGGGGGTAGGGAGCCTCTAGAAAGTTCCAGAGACCTGGGATTTGAGAGGCTCCCAGGACTCAATGGGGATGACGTTAGCCAAAATGTTTGGGGAGATGGAACCTGAAGAGGCCAATTCCTGTAGATAGACATGGCTTCCAGTTGAGGCAGGGAGCTACCTACACATCTTCAAATTTTTTGACCTAGAATTGTTCCTGTCTAAAAGAAATACAGGGACAAAAATGGAGCAGAGACTGAAGGAAAAGCTATCCAGTGACTGGCCCAACTTGGGATTCATCCCATGGGTGGCACCAAACCCTGACACTATTACTGATGCTGTGACTAGCATGGCTGTCCAAAGCCAAGCATTGGATTGAAGCTGGGAACCCCTATGGAAGATTTAGGGAAGAATCAAAGAGCTGAAAGGGATGGTGACCCCATAGGAAGATCAACAGTCTCAACTAACCCGGACCCCTGGACCTCCAGTGACCAAGCTACCAATCAAAGAGCATACATGGGCTGGTCAGAGGCCCCTGGCATATGTTAGCAGAGGACTTGCCTTGTCTGGCCTCAGTGGGAGAGGATTGTCTAATCCTGTAGAAGTTTCATATCCCAAAGAAGGGGATGTGTGTGTATGGGAGCACCCTCTCAGAGGTTAAGGGGAGGAGAAGGGGTGAAGAACTGTGGAAGGGGGGACCAGAAGGAGGCAACATTTGGGATGTAAATAAATAAAATAATATAATTAAAAACATTAAAAAGTGTAAGGCCTGTACTTATCTAAGTACCTTGAGACATTAGGAATAAACAAAGTGTAAGCAAGGGACAAAATTCTCCTGCATATTCACAGGGATAATGTTTCTAATCATAGGGTCAATCTAGGCAGATGAGAACTAGGAAAAGACACAGAAGCAGAAGGGAAATGATGAGAAATCACATGGTTCATGCTGAGCTTTCTCTGTTACTTCAAAATCTTTAATAAAATTTAGAACGTGTGCAAGGATTGTTGCAGATAGATTCCTTAGAATAAAATGTAAACGTGTAGATGGAATACTTCAAATACCATTGACTTACGGTAAAGGGTTAAATCTCTTATTTCAACATCTCTAATCTCTTCATCATCTCTCACAGTTAGTGGCATTGTGATCATCTCACATATCTCCCATATTTATATTGGAATGTAATGTTTCATCAGCTTTGTCCCCCATCAGTGACATCCTTTCAACTCTTTGCTCTATTCTTCTATTGGCATTCATTACTCTGTTTTTTATTGGATTCATCAAGGTTTTCAATTACAACTTTTCTGTAATTTTTAAATTCAACACTTTAATTTTTGTGTTGATATTTTTCTTCAGTGCTGGCACATAGTTCATCGTTTATCCTTTTAAATTTTTATGGTTTTTTTTTTTTTTTTTACTTTTTCTTCTCTAGTGATCATAAAACTGAAAATGGCAATGTACTGTATAAAGTTAAAATTATTTAGGGTATACAAATAGTAAATGAATGTGATAATAAGGAAGGAGATGGAGAAAGGGAAAGAATAGAGGATATACACAATTTAATGAACAAAAGGAAAAATAAGATTAGAGAGGAGGAAAAAACACTGAGACATTAGGGTCAAAAGATTAAATGGAAAAGGGGGGTTGCAAATAGTGCAAAATGGCTGAAACATAATTAGGTAATTGTAAGAAAAATATTGCCCAATAATGAAAGAATTATGTAATACTAAGTAAATAACATTTTCCCCATTGAATTATTTATTTATTCATTTTACATCTCAGTCACTGTTGCCCTCCCGATACCCCCTCACAGAGGCCCTCCCTTCATCCCTCTCCTCTTCTCCTCTGAAAGGATCACCTTCAGGTATCCCCACCCCCACACCCCCATGCATCGAGTCTGCAGGGTTAGGCTCATCCTCTCCCACTGAGGTCAGACAAGGCAGCCCAGTTGGGGAATGGATTCCATTGACAGACAACAGCTTTAGGATCAGACCCTGCTCCAGTTGTTTGGGACTCACATGGACACTGAGTTCCATATCTTCTACATATGTGTCAGGGGCCTCTGTCCAGCCCATATATGCTCTGGTTGGTGGCTCAGTTTCTGAGAGTTCCAATGGTCCAAATTAATTGACTCTGTTGGTTATCCTGTGGAGTTCATATCCCCTTTAGGGCTCCCAATCCTTCCCCCAACTCTTCTGTAAGAGACCCCGACCTCCATCTAATGTTTGGCTGAGTGTCTCTGCATCTGTTTCAGAAAACATTAGGAAATCGAAGAACGTTCTAGTAGCTTGAGGTATGGGTAGGAGAAGCCAAGTAGCTCTGGGGATATAACCAGAGCCACAACTGCTAGTGTAAGCCTTATCAAGATGACAACCTCCCTTAGTGCTTATCAAGATGTAGTACTAAGACTTCAGGGGCAGAGCTGATGGGAGGAAAGTCAATGGGGAGCCTAGCTGGGATTGGTGAAGCCCTGGGCAAGAAGCTGGATAAAAGGAACTTCAGCAATGCTTATGTGGTCCTTGGTCAGTTTCTGGAGCTAAAGAAAGATGAAGACCTCAACTGAGAATGACTAAAAGACACATGTGGTGCCAATGCCAAGCAGTCCCAGGACTGCTTTGCTTTAGATGCCTTCAAGAATGGTGTGATGCCCTCTTATAATGTTCTCTGAGGACCCCTTTTTCAGTCCCCCCAGCCACAGCATCAAGTCTCCAGAGTCCACAGACAGGTGGAGCTCCTGCCTATACTCGATGAAGGAAAAGATGCACACTCACCTCCTCCAGGGTGTTTTGTCCCCTCAGCATTTCAACCTTTTTGGAATTCTGTCCTTGCATGTCTTGCCCTTGTGTAGCCCCCTGCAGTTCTATGGCAATAATTATCAGCTTTCATGATTGGATTCTTTACTCCTTTCTCCCTCATTTCAAGATCTGTTGGATGCCCTTTGGCTCCATTTTGGGAGCAGGGCAGTCACTGTCCTTATAAAGAATTTTTAGATTAATAAAGTCAGTGATCTTCAAAAGAAAAAGAATACAATGAAATAAAAAATCCTGCTAAACATGTAAAGGAGTGGGGAATTACAAGAACTTTAAACAGAAAAACGTATTGGAACAGTTTCTTCAGAACTGAAGATGGGAGCCTGGAGAGATGATCTGACAGTTAAAAGTACAGACCCTGCTTTCCAAAGGACTCAGGTTCAATTGCCTGCCCCCATATGCCTCCTCACAGCCATTATTACTCTAGTATCCCATGGGGAACAAATATGAACTCAGGCAGAAGACTCATACACTTAAAAATTATAAAAATAGTGAAGATGGCCCATTCTGTTTGTGAGAATGAGATCGATTGAATTTATTGCAGCCATTGCAGTCTATTAGACAAGTATCTCCTTTCTGTCAATTGTTTTCTCTGTAGTTGTTTTCCTTTGTGTACCAGGGGCCTCTACTGGCCACACTTAATATTTGCATTGTGTATAGTAGACAGGTTCTTCCTTCAAGTTCCATGACTTTACAGATGGTACTCCTGTTTTAGCTCAATGATATCTCTCAGATACATTGAACATGTAGCAAGAAACCACAGCAATCAGATGGGTACAGGCAGAGAACTTGTCCTCATACTTTTAACACATCCTGAGTATTAATTACCCTGTTTGAAGGATTCAGCTGTGCATGCCATGTCCATTTCTGGAACGTCAGAGTCTTTGAGCTCTGTAGCAGTGAAAGAAGATAGGAAGTTCCAGAGTATCATCCATCTATTGGCTTCAGGCTCAGAGCTATCATCAAACTCCAATTTATCTGTTCATATAAATAGAAAGCTAGGCTACCTCTGCCTAACACTTCTTAGGTGAATACAACCTGTCATCTATAACCTTTGGCTAATCTGCATTTGTTGTTCTTGCTATGCACAGCTACACCTCTGACACACCCCTCACCTGAAGACTGTGGCATGCCAAATTGAGGCTTCCTCTCTGGGCCATTGCTCACACAAGAGCTGTGGCTTCTTCACCTATAGATATTTCCTGATTGCAGGCCTCTGAAGTGCCTCAATTTTGAACAATAGGTTCTTGCTCCAGACAGTGCCCAGCTGCTGCTCTAAGTCATATAATGTGGCAAAATGATGCACCTTGTCAATGGTGACCTGTCCACTGGAGGGACCACTGCTCCATCAAAATCCACAGCTGAATTTGAGGATTGATAGAGATGTGGGCTTATCCTGATGTGGGACTGCTCATCTATTTCTGGCTCATCTCTTGGAAGGGCCTTCTGCTTCCCCCTCCCTATGCCAGTGAACTCTTCAGCTACACTGTGTTCAGCTTACTTCTCTGCAGCTTTCATCTTTTTTTTCCTACTTTATTTGCAATACTTCTTCACTTCTTCCATGGAGATCTGAAGCTATTTTGCTATTTCTCTCTTTTGGAATATAGTATATATATTTTTTTGTTGATCTGGTTGTTCTTTACTAGCTCACAAAAGGGTCAGTCCCTAGTCTGCCATTTTATTCAGAAGTTCAAGATCTTTGAGATGTGGAACTAGTTCTGCCAATGCCTTTATTATGCTTTGCTTATTCTTACCAAGTGAAGATTAACTCACTGTATATTAGGTTGGCATCTTATTCATTATTGCATTCCAACATTTTCAAATGTCTTGAATTTAGTATGTATTAAATAGTAACTTGTTAAAATGAATCGAACTGACCAGACCTGTTCTCTAATCTTCAGTATACATATATTAAATCTTTTTTGTAAATTGTACTTCCTTGTAAAGGTGCATGTGATTCACCTTTTTCTTAAGTAATGCCTTTAAACACAGGCTCATTTTTCTAAGCCCCTGTCTTCATGAAAAGGGATAAACCCCTAGATAATCTAAGTCCTATTTAGTGTTTCCTATAATGTAACAACTGAATTCTTGGCATTTTTCTTTTGGGACAATATAAAAATGAATTTTCATTTCCACTAAAATATTAATTGATAGCAGAGGAAGGCAGCACAGACACATGTGACAGAGACAAACTATATGGAAATTTTTAATTTGCTGACAATTATCCACAAAGTAGATACTCAAGCATATAATCACGAGTTGGCAATATATAACCATTATTCACAATTAGAAGCTGTTTAAGTCATTATTTATTCATTATTTTATCAAGTATAAAACAGACTAAAATCATAAACAGTGTAATACATTGAGAATATTTATGAGGTGAAATTATAGTATTACTCTATAATTTTATCCAATTTGAAAGCTGTAATTTCTTTATTCTTCAGATCACTCTTATTGTTATAGAATAGAACTATGCAGTAATTGATTGCATACTCTGTGTTATATACCACAAAGACTACGTCAATGTCGTATTGCACTCTGAAGCACTCTTAGCAGTTACTTTTATAGATTATGGAGCCAAACTATAGAGAGAAATAATTATTTTCCCATAAAATTACAAATATGAATGTTTAGGCTCAATTTTATTTGATAGAACAAAGATTTCCAAATTCTTTCAGAGTTTCTAATGCAATCTGTATAGAATGGAGTTGAGAGGTTTGTTATTTTACCAGTGTTTGATTGTGCTGATATTGCTGCTCTGACAATCATACTGCCAAAACCATTGCTTCCAGAAATCTAAGTATGAAAAACTCTTAAGCCACTTCATGTTGAGCATTCTACATTGGGGAACAAGGCTCACTGTTTTGACACAGATGAATTTAGACACTTAGTGACCTAAGAAGGTTGGGTAGAACCTATATAAATGGTCGTTTTGGTTTGTAATAGCCTTGTTATTTACTTCCATTCTATTACACAAATGTTATTTCCTGTGAGTGAAGAGCATGATCTAGTTAATCTGGTCATTTGGTGTCTGAAGCTTTACCACAAAAACTGTCTAACAGATGTTCACATTGTTTCTGCTTTAATGCCTCCAGAGATGGGGACTCATTCACCTGTGAAGGAAGGATTGAGTTTTATTTTTAGATGCTTTAACCTGAATATTAGAAAACTCTTCCTCTAGAGTTGGAGGAAAGGAACATAGATGCGAAAATACCTATAATTACAGCTTGTCAGTTCAAATTGCAGAATGTTTACATGATTTTTTGAGCATGTCCGTCTATTTACTTCAGGAATGTTATTTTTAGTGTGTAAAAATTTAAACCTTGAAATCTAAACTGCAAACAGCACATTTGTTATCTCACAATTTATCTAGGTCAGAAATCTGGATACAGCTTAGGTCCACTGTACTGTAACTCTTTCAGGCAGAGACACTTATCTGTCTTTTGTATTGGTTGGGCTATACACATTTTGAGGCTCAATTTTTGCCAAATTCTGCTTCCAAGTCCATATTGTTGTTAGCATGATTCAAGCACTCACAGACTGTTTGGCTAGGCTGCCTCGGATCTCTGCATGTTGTTCAGTGAAGGATGTCCTCTGTCTCTGTTCTCTGTCAAAAAACCCAAATTGAAATGAATTTCATCTAAGCCTAAGAACTAGAAAGTGATCAGAGAGATTCTAGTAGCAAAAGGAAGTTGTGATCTTTGGTAACCTAATCTTAGTTATGTTTTCCCCATTACTTTCATATTTGTAGAAGAAGCAAGTTATTAAGTTAATCCAAATTCAATTTGATGTGATCATACAAAGAAGTGAAAGTGCAAGCAGGTTAGTCTAGCTACTAACCTAGATCCTTTAATACTTCTTGAAGTAATACTTGGCACATCCTCAAGGAGATAGGTTTACAACGCCTTGTATTAAACTGTACAAATACTAAGTTACATGTGGTAGCCTGACATGACATGTGGAAGACACTTTTAGCTTCTAACGTAGAATCTGTCTTCTTATTTTTCCTTACTAGCAGGTATTTGTTTTTATTCAAGCAGCGATACATCTAGCTGAGTGTTTTTCTCCTTCGAAGTCAGGAGATGGCCATATGATCAGTCCTTGTCATTAAATGTAAAAAATTTCGATAAGCATTTTGAGAATACTTTAGTTTTTACCATAACTGTGGCTTTTATGGTTAGAGTTCAAACAGCCATAGTGTAAGCATGGGGGTTTAATGTTACTGCATCTGACCCTGGTATAACTTATGCTATGACTTTTTTAGCAACAGCAAAATGAAAGACTCTATATAGTTGGCTTTCTTATTTGTTGCTGTTGAAAATATGGCTGCTACGTAGTCAACACAAGCAGATAGGTCTTCCATTTTATCTTGTTTTTATTAATATCTTTATGTGGGTTTATAAAATAATGGGTTTATTATGACCCTTCCATCCCCTAAATAGTCCTCTTTTACTTTTGTCACTATAACATACATACATTATATATATAGTTATTTGTGAAAAAAAACCTGCAATTATTTGTCTTTTTGTCCTTAGCTATTATTCCCTTTTCCCCTTTCTCTCTTTGTCTTCTTTATACCTAAAATTTTTTTCCTTTACTTTTTATTACACACAAACAACACACAAAAGACTTTTTAAAAAAAATATGTAAACATGTTTTATTTCCCCGTTTTGGGGCCCCATTTCAATTAACTGATGATAAATTTTTCTGGCAAATGACAAATTTCTTCTTATTTAGGTGAATAAAATTTCCCCTTTGGGTAATTTCTGTATTTTTCAATTTTTTACCGGTAATTTAGGCTGGTTTTAACATGATAAGAAGATTCGGTGATATGAAAATTGTTCCCTTCAAAATATATAGGAGTTTTATGGTGGACTTTAATATATTTTATTTTTTTTTTTTCCTGATGAACCAATAGTGTTTCTGCTGTAACTGTATCAATAGCATCTTTCCGGAAAATAGCCATGATACCCTTTTTCACACTTGATAAATAAGAAAGGATTAAAAAATCGGTTATGCCTGTAACCCAAGATTTAGGGGGCTGAAGAATGGGTTGTGGTTTTTGAGGGGGCCCCAGTTGTCTTAAAAAAAAAAAAAAAGGTTTAAAAGAAACAGAATCGTAAGGTGATGGGTAATTTTAAAAAAATGGTTGCGTCGCAACCTGGCCCCCTAGGGGGGGGGGACTTCTCCAAGGGGGTTGAACACCCAAGTTGTTTTTTGTTGTACGGAAAATTTAAGAAGTGGCAGTGGGCTTGGCTGGGAAAGGGCCTGAGCATGATTCCCTATCACAGTAAATAAATCCAGGAGATGCTTAAACCGAACAATATTGTTTTTAGTGGCCCCCAAAAAAAGAGAGCTTCTGTTACGGTGTGAGGTCACATCCCCTTTTCAGAAACTGCTTCTGAAAGCGTGGGTATATTAGCTTGGGGCCCCTCCTGTTATTTTGGAGACAATGCAGTTGATTATTCTTGAGAATGAATTTGACAAGCTTTCCAAAAAAGCTTGCAAGATGATCCTGGGCTTGTTACTTTGAAAGGAAACATAATTGCCCCCGTAGGTTTCACTTTTTTTTGCCTGCTCAGTGACCACCATTAGAAAAAATGCTCCTTTGGTTTAAAAGCCCCTTGTTAGTCGCCGAATTGGTGTATCTGTGATGAGCTGATTCGGGGTTTGAAGGCACTCTGGTTGGCCCCATTTCCCCGATAGTTATTTGAGGGAGACCAGAAGGGGGAGCAGCTGGACAAGTTCGGTGACAAAAAGGCAAGTTTTAAAGATGAATTTAAAAGATTAAGATTTCTCTCACGGGAGCTTTATACATGAAAGGAACTTAAGTGTATCTGGCTGATTATCTTAGCGGTTTCGGTTTAAAAAGATTTGCATTGCTTAAGCCCCGGTTTTCTAAAGGGAGGGAGGAGAAGCGTTTGAAAAAACAAAGATTGCTCGAGGCATGTAAAAAAGCAGCCCCCATGTCTTAATTTTTGTGCTTTTTAAATTTCCCCCTGATGGCCCTATTTGGACCATAAGACAGCTTCTTTGTGGGGTTTAAACCCCCCGGGTAATAGCACAACCAAGATTGTTGGCAGAAATTTCATAAGATGCTATACAAAATCTGTACAGAACTTTTTGAAGGTTAATGGATCAAAAAGTAATGAAAGGCAGCTTTGCGAAAAAAGGCATTCGGCAAGAGCCCCCCTTTCTGGCACAAAGAAAAAATCATGGCTATGATCAAACGGGGGCGCTGGGGGACTGTCATAAGAAAAAAAGTGTTTTCCCAGAGGAGCCCCCGTGTTTAGCGAAAGGAGCCTCACAGAGCACATTCAGGAAACCCCTTCTTAACCCCCTTTTCACTCAGAGCATTTGTTGGCCCCCCTTCTTTAAGTGTGGAAAACCCACAATTCCCTGAAAAAAGGTCCCCCCAGCTAAAACTCTATGAAATTAATGGGGGAAAGCAGGAAAGCAGAGTTGTCTGTCAGCAGAATAAATTAAGGAAAAAATTTTGAGAGTTGCTAATTTATTGTGAGAAGAAGAGGAAGAGGAATAAATTTTGAGAATGCCCCAACTATTTAGAGAAGATAAATGTAGTAGTAAGAAAGATGAGTAAAAAAATCAAAATGGTTAAGTTTTTTAAAATACATGTTAAGTTTTAAAATGGCAAAAGGGATCTATCATTAAAATGCTCTCCTTTTGTTTCATAGTATTTTTTTTTAAATAATGAATTTTTTATTAATTCTTTAAAATCTCAATGTTTTTGTATATCACCCTTATTCCTTCCCAAATCATCTCTATACCCACTTTCCTCAGTTCCCTCGCCCATTTGTCCCACCCCTTTTGTTATTTCAAAGATGCGGTCTTACAACTGATGTCTCCTTTTGCTTATGATTTCAGCTCCTCTTCTCCAATGTTCTGAGCCTTATGTTTAGGGTTCTATTGTTGATGTACCGTTGGGGTTAAAGACTCTCAGTAATTGTTCTCTGCATTGCCAATTGGGGAAACTTGTGGTATTCCATCTACTCCCCTAAAAAGCTTCTTTATAATTGAGAGTACACTTATTAGTGTGTAAAGAAAGAATTTAAAAAATGTTTAAGAACATACTCCTTTAGGAAGAAGCAGTAAAGGTTCTATAGGTTCCAGGAAAGCCTATCAACTTGAGATACAGTGATACAAGTATACATTTCCCAAAACCGCAGGTCTTAAGTTCATTTAAAGGGGCTGACATTTAAAGTGCCACTATATAACATTCAGAATCTCTAACATGAGGGTCCTTGTTGGGGTTTAAAGGTTTACATTGGTGGGGATGTTTTGCTTTTCTCCTCGGCAGCTTGCCTGGCCCCCTTTGGATACTGTGAGAGCTGTACTTTCAGACCAAAACCAGATCAATTTCTCAATTATCCTGTATCTGAAGTGTACAGTGTCCATATTTTTTTTTTTAAGTTTTTTTTTTTTTTTTCCCTGTGAGCAAATAGGAGGGATTTGACTGGGAGGACAGAAGATGGCCGCCTCGGACTCGGCACGGCGACTTGAGCGGTGCTATGTGGTGTTCCTAGGACTTTAGTCTCCTACTATAGGTAGGAACTGCAAAGCTTTTTTTTTTTTTTATTTTTACTATTTTTTTATGGATATTATTTACATTCAGATGTTATCCCCTTACCCCATTTCCCCCTCCGCCGGAACCCCCTATCCTAGTCCCCCCTCTGCTTTATGAGGATGTACCCCATCTACCCCACCCCCAATCCCACCTCCCCCCCTCGAATTCCCCCACACACGGTGTCCAGATTCATGGGACCAGGACTTCCTCTCCACCTTTGCCCGATAGGGCCATCCTCCCTTACATAGACAGTGGCTGCAAAAGTTTCAAGAGAGAAAAACAGCAATGCATGTGGAATTCGTTTCTCTGTATCCTTGGCATACTTGGTGTTATCCCCAATATTTATTTTAGCTTTTTGATAGATATGTAGCAATATATCATTGTGGTATTAATTTGCATTTTCAAGGTGCTTAGTTGTCATCTATGCATCCCCACCAGTGAAATGTCTTTTCATGTTATTTTTCCATTTTTCACTTGAAATTTTTTTACACTGAAGTTCCAGGGGTTCTTTGTACATTCTAGATTTTAATTCTTGTTGAATATGTAGTTTTCAATTTTTTTTCTATTCTACAGGTTATTGTTTCATCTCTCATAAAAAATCAATTTCGATAGGGTTCATCTTAACAAAAACCTATTGAACCCTTTTCTTGTTTATGCCTTGGCAATCAAATTGAAAGTTGTTTGGCTAGATTTATAGCTTTTATATTTTCTTCTTTAATAAAAGATTCATAATTTTTTTTAGGTCCAATCTCCAGTTTGAGAAAAAATTTGCATACTTTTTAGAATAATTGGCTTTTTTTACATAAATGAACCCATGTATTTATTACTGGCTTAGGATGACTAAAACGGTTAGGGCTCCTATCAGTCTTTAAATTTTTTTTCTCTATTAATACACTTGCTTGTGTTTGCGAGAAGTGACTTAAAGGTCTGACCCACCAGTTGCAGTGTACAGGATCACAGGGTTAGAGCCCTTTCCAAAAAAAAAAAAAAAGCCAATAAACAACTAATTTGTCAGCCTGATTCATTTCAATTTTTTCACATTTCTCAAAGAAAGGCATGGTAGCAGGCCCCTCATTTATTGATGACTTTAGTTTTTGGGTGTAATCTAAATTACAGCCCTAAGAGATGAAAATTCTAAGTATATGAACATTATGGCTTTCAGCATTATTTGTTGAAAGATATTCTTCTTTCATTTAATCATTTTTGTACTTTTGTCAAAATTACTCAAGCATATTTTGTATCTGTCTGGATCTCTATTCTGTTCCATGGATCTTTATGTTTAAAATTTTCCACTGCATAGTCTTGTTTATTCTAAGTAAGTACCTAATGAGTATTGAAATCAGATAGTCATTCTCTTTATTTTCTCTTTTGAAATACTTTTAGATATTTTCCCATTCCCTTTCTAAATAAATTTTAGAATTATCTTGTTTTTATCAAAATATTTCTGGGTTTTATTATATTCATTCAGCCTGTAATTTCAATTTTGAAAGGATTGTTATTTTCCCCCAGCTCTGATTAATAGGTTCTCATGCCTTGATTTCTTGCTCTGGTTTGCCAGAATCTCTAAAAACAGAGAGACTGCTTTTCTAACACTGTGCTAAGTCTCAAAACCTTGGAAACTGGCTAACTGAGGTACTACTAACTATCAGCCCAGCTCTCATAGCAAACATCAGCACCAGAGGCTCCCTCCAGCACTTCTCATCTGCATCTACATCAAACCTCCCCTCCAGTGGCTGGGATGCACTTCCTTGCCTCCAGTGTCTTTTTTGTTTTAATTTGTTTTTGTTTTGTTTTAAGACAAAGTTTCCTGTATAGGAACTTGCTTGTAGAGCTAGCCTCAAACTCAGAGATCCACCTGCCTCTGCCTTAGTGCTGAGATTAAAGGCATGTGCCACTTGCATCTTGGTCTTTGGTTCTTGGTTCCTCTCTTGCACCCTTCTCTCTTCTCTTCCTCCTTCACTTCCCTTATTCATGGCTGGTTCTGTCTGCTGGCTGTGATTAGTGTAGACCCTTCCGGATGTTCTCTGGAAGTTTTCTCCCTATTCTACAGTGAAGCATATCTAAGTGCAGTCATGTCCTCTTTTTTTTCATTCACGCTCAACAGTCTGTCCCCCTTTCTCCATTGCTTTCATTTTTAAAAACTTTTTTAAACCTGGTGAAGGGAGACCTTTTCTCATGCAACTTGTTGCACCTTGCCAACATGGACTCTCTTAGAACCCCCATTACTCAGTATCTCCTACTGTTAGAATACCATTCATTTCCAACTCATTCATGTTCTAACTACCTCTATGGACTGAACTTGAATACATTAATAGACCCGTGTTCTGGGCCCAAGTTTCCCCAGCATTTACCTAACACCACTGTGAGTGTCCAGGTGGAGAAGTATTGGAGATTACCTCTGCTGGTAATTTATGTCAACTTGGACAATCCAGGTTAGAGCAGAGGAAAGCACAAATTGAGGAAATAACTCCATAAAACCCAGTGGTAGGCAAGCATGTAAGACAGTGGTTCTCCACCATCTATGCAGCAACCAACCCCTTTAATACAGTTTCTCATGTTGTAGTGACCCAAAATCATAAAATAATTTAGTTGCTATTTTATATTTGTAAAATCTGTTATTGTTATAAATCTTAATGTAAATTTTGATATTCAGGATATCTGAAATGAACCTTACAGGGGTTGGACCCCAGGTTAAGAACCACTGCTGTACTGCATTTTCTTAATTGGTGATTGATGTGTGAGTGCCAGCTCATTGTGGGTGATAGTCCTGGATTCTATAAGAAAGCAAGCCAGTAAGCAGCACTCCCTCTATGGCTTCTCATTGGTTCCGCCCCAGATTCTGCCATGTTTGGTTCTATACTGATACCTTCAGTAGATTATATTGTGGAATGTAATCCAAATATCACCTGAATCTACTCCCTCCCCAAGTTGCTTTGGTCATGGTGTTTCATACAGCAATAGAAACCTAACTTAGACAGTTACCTGTCCCCATGACTAAGAGGCCATTCAGGCCATGTTGTAAAATCCAGTTAACCTGTAAATCCCACTTGCCCAATGACAGATAACTTCTGGGAATATTGAGAGCTGTGCTTCTTAGGAAATATCGAGCCACATGTTTTTGCTCCCCTAAACAAGTTTGTTCACACAGGATGTGCTCTGCCAACTCCCAGAGTAAACAGCTGTGTTTGAAAGGAAAACAACAAACATTTTTTTTTTCATTTTTTTGCCCTTTCTTTTCACACAGGTTTCTGTATTCTGGTTGTCTGAGGGATCCCGATCTGGGGATTTAGGAGGCCTGAGTGGGCAAAGGGAGACACCTTATGGCCCACTGATTATTTCTGGTAAATTGGGAGTTCAGGCAGAGCCACCAATTTTTTCTGACCTGACTTAGGGTCTTGAGGACACCCTGGTGACACTGGAAGCTGATGGAAAAAAACTTGGAGGGCCCAGCACCTTGGCAACCCATCAGCAGGTTCCAATACTAGGCTGTACAACAGAGCTGAGGAGTCATAAGGTCATCCCATGACATTGGGACCAATCCAAGAGTTTGGTTCCATGCATCTGGGTTTGCAGGGAGGTTATTGAAAAAAAAGCAGCTTTCTATTTGTTAAGAGAATTTCTCTTATTCAAACTGGTGGACCTCTGAAGGATTCTTATTGTTTGATGTCATTGTCTTATGTTTTCTGTTGTCATTTTGTCTCTGTGTCTTATCTTGTTCCTGTATCTGTTTTTCTGACTCAGGGCTACTGAACACACAAGACTGATAAGCTGGAGTGCAGCTCCAAAGGTCACTCTGAAAACAGCCAAACTTTTGAGACATGGGATTCAGTAGCAGTATGTAGCTGGTTTGTGCACAGCAGGGGTGAGTGCCCTGTGCAGAAGTCCAGGGTCTCAGTGCAGAAGCTGTCGATAGGCTGGTCCCACTGCAGCACCACTGTAGGGCTGAAGTTTCAGTTCCAGGACAACCACCAAAAGGTTCCATTGACTTCTCTTTCTCCTACAATGTAAACAGGGACTATAGCCTGCTGTCCATTAGATTCAGCTACCAAGATACCTCTGCCCCCTGCATTGTAACACTGAAGGAGGTAGGGAAAGTTTTGTCTGTCTTGTGTGTATGGATGGGTCTTTGTTTTCTGATGTGTCTGTAAGTTTTGTTGCAAACAAGGAGCCAAGACAGAATTGCATTAGGCTCAATTGAATGTATGAATGTACAGTGGCCAGCCACCATGTTCTGACTGGTCTTCTTTGAATGAATGAGCTTACTGTATTCTCTATTTCTTTTTTTTAATTTTACTGCCTCTCTTGCCATGAGCCACCTGAGCTCAGCATTTATCTTTGAGCTTTCTGGCCTCTGGATCTAATATAAGAGAGACTCAAATGTCTTTTGGGTATAGATAATATTGAAGTTGTTCTATGCCATTCTACTTTATTGAAAGCTAGCTCTGGGATAGGGTTATGGCTCTCCCTAATATGTTCAGGTAAGGGGCTATAACAGGGAAAAAAGAGCAAAGCAGAAACAGCTAAAGAGATTATTGGTTTCATTTAATTGCATAAGACTATTATATTAACTTTCTGTATTTCAAGATTTTTTAAGTTTATTGGATATGGTTAAAAATCTTTAACAAAAGAGTTAAAACTTAAAACACAGAATTGATTATTACAAATCTATACATAGGTAATCTTAAAGGAACCATGTGGCATGATTCCATTTTGTGATATAGGCAACCAGGTGAATGTCAGCCATCTTTACTAGGGTTGGAAAAGAAGAATGTCATGTGACTTCACTGCCATCTTAATTAAAAGGAACACAGGGTGTGGGCCAACAAAAGAGACAACAGGTCTCAGAGATACTTTAGAGTAAGATGGATTTTTGTATGACAATTCCTGTCTTATTCTCAAAACAATGTTTATGAAAGGTAGGATTTGCAGGTTAGAAAGATAGTGGCTATAAAGCCCACTGGGGTCTAGACAACAGGCTATGTATGCTGCCAAGATTGGGGCCAGAGAGGTAACCTAAGTCCCAGAGGAATTACAGATACTGAGCATTGAATTGTTTGCAATGTTGGAGCTTGTTTTGCCTGGTGCAAATTATGGTTGTGCCCTATATCTTCACTCTTCAAATTTAAAAAAAGGTACTTTATTTTTGTTGCTATTGCAAGAACATGTAGTTGAAAGATTTTAAATCCCTTTTAGAGAAAAAAACTGGAGTTTTACAGAATATTTAAATGAAAAAAACCTGGATAATTTTAAGGAAAAACTTCAAAATTATTTAAAGATTATGGGACATTTTAAATGATATTTTATTATGATGATTTTACTATGATTTATTAATATGTAATTGTAATAAATAGATAAAAAGTTAAAACATTAGGGCCATAGCTATGAACACCAAATGCTAACCACCAGAGACAGGAGTATTCCTCTCTTATGATGCAGAAGACAATCACCTAAGTATTCTGGAGAGGGTCTTGCTTTACCCAAGGTTTATTCAATCTAATAAACTGATTTAATGTGTAAACTCCTTGTCTTTACTAACTTTGTTAAGCTTTAGTTATTTTGATAAACTGAGTCATATAAGTAACTGTGATATTCTGTAATGTATATATGTAAGGACAATGAAAGGTAAGTTGCCAAGCTCCTATATTCATGATTTAAAATTTTTATTTTGGTAGTAGAAGGAGGTGTTCAGTTCAGAAATTGTTATTTCTTATTATAAAATTATTATTAAAGATGATTAAGCTTTAATATGTTCAGAACTATATTTGTAGTCATTCTAAGTACTAATGTAATTAATTACATTTAAAATGCTTGATTTATCCTCCTGTATATGTTTTCAAGGTTAAGTCTAAAGCAAGTAACTAAAGACAAACAAAGTTTGTTTAACTCAAATATACTTAATAGATAATGGTTCTCAAATTGTCAGAGATCATCAGGCTTGTCAGAGATCACATGGCATTTAAGGTATTTAAACTTACTGATAAGTTATTTCTCCACCACCACTGGTGAAATTGGCCAATTCAAGCCAAATTGGAATATATTAAAGGCAGGCTTTTGGGGAGGCTGCTCTTGGGAGAGTTCATTGGCTCCAAGGACCTAGGACAGGGAAGTCACCATGGGGAATGGGTGGGGAAAGAAAGAGAAATAAAGCGCACCCAAAGAGAGAGAAGGTAGGGAAGGAGAAGAGAGAGAGAAAGACCAAATGTTTAGATTATGTTCTGGGAGAAGGGCAGCCCTAGGCTGGAAAGTTTAGGGTTGGGGCCAAGCAGGGTAAGCCAAGTAGGAATTGAAGGATGCAGGGAGAATCTGGAAGCCAGGTCTGCTTTGATATGTAAAATATGCACCTCAGTCCATGTCCTTGGTCTGAAACCAAACACTTAGTATGACAGAGACCCAGATCCTAGCAGTGGACCTCCCAAGGTCATCAAGAAGATGATTTGGGCAAAAATGATGATTCTACTTGAATTATGGTAAAGCTAACCACTGGGAAACACTGCCCAATGCCTAGACTGCCATGAGGACCCAGCTCAAACCATGGACAAGTAGGACACTGGAGAGTTGATTCTTTCACTTTGCCTAAAAAAAAAGTAAAGTCAGTTCTTAATGTTCCTTCTCCATAAGAAAAAAAAAAAAAAAAAAAAAGAATTCTCATCTTCTGGGCCTGATGGCCAAAGAGTGATGCTGCCCTGGTACCTTTGCCTCACAAACTACACCATGAAGACCACAGGAGACTGGGATAACCTTCTTGGTAAACTACATTCATCTACAATCAACAGATTCAGGAGGAAAATTTGACCCATTAATTCCTTCCATGTCAACAACATTCAATGTAATTTTGTAAATGTCTGTTGCCATTGCTTTGGCTTCTGGGTGCACAGAACAAAACCCTTGAAAAGTAAAGCTACTATATAATCCCAGAGCATGCTATTCATGTCTCCATTGTAACACAGCTCACATTGTACTTTCATTGTTTATTTACTGGCCCTTTCTCCAACCAGCCATGAATATCATGAAAACAGCAACTGTTCTTATTTCTCCAGGTCTCTATCCCCAGAATAGCATTCAAAACAAGGAACATACTTATGTCAAATATTAGCTAAATTGACATAATTTCTTATATTCTTTCTACATATAAGAAAGTCAAATCATTCAAATCATTTCCCAGAAAACAAATCTAAATTTTAAGATGGAAAAGATGTTAGTATTCTGTCTAAACTCCACCCCCACAGTTACCTGGCAACAGCCAGGTATGCTCCTCCTCACAGTTACCTGGCAACAGCAGGTAGGTCTGACCACTATAAAAGGGGCGGCTTGCCCCTCCTCCCTCTCTTACTCTCTTACTCTCTTGCTCTCTTGCTCTCTTGCTCTCTTGTTCTCTTGTTCTCTTGCCTCTGGCTTCTCTCTGTCCCCTCCCCTCTCCCCTTTCCCTTCCCCCTCTCTCCATGTGGTTATCGCTGGCTGGCCTCCACTTCTCTCCTCTCTCTCTCCTCTTTCTCCGCCATCTTCTCCTATTTCTCTCCCCCCACCTTTGCCCTATCTCCTGCATAAAACACCCCCCCCTTGGAACCGTTTGGTCTGGTGTTGTCTGTTCTAAGCTTCGCGCAGAAGTCTAACATTGGTGCATTGGCAGAGTCGCAGCACCAATGTTGTGTTTATAAAAAGATAAAGAGTATGTTCTGTGGGTGTATGGAGAGGTATGGGGGAAGGGAATGTCTCAGCAGGCCCATGCTGAGGCATCTCTTCCTCCTCGCCCCGCCCCCAGGAACCAGTCACACATGGTATAGCATGGAATAGAGTTTATTCAGGGCATGGGGAGGGGAGCCAGGAGGGTAGTGGAGGGAGAGAGAGAGAGAGAGAGAGAGGAGAGAGAGAGAGAGAGAGAGAGAGAGAGCCAGAGCAGAGTAGTAGAGGCCGGCCATGACCACATGGAGAGAAGGGGAAGGGACGAGGGGACAGAGAGAAGCTAGAGGTAAGAGAGCAAGAGAGCAAGAGAGAGAGGGAGGAGCAAGCATCCCCTTTTATAGTGGGCAGGCCTACCTGGCTGTTGCCAGGTAACTGTGGGGAGAAGCACACTGGTTGTTCCCAGGTGACTGTGGGGGTGGAGTTTAGACAGAATACTAACAAAAGATGTTTTAATAAATATTTGTATAGTATTCAGTAGAACTAGTGTAATAAGTATATCTAATTTGGGATTACAGTTCATATTTTAAAGTAAAAAATCATTTTGTGTAACTCAAAAGCCATTTTATGTGACTTAAAATAGTATAATTCCTAAATTTAGCTGTGATTAAGAGCTCAGAAGAAGCCTCTGGCAGCTCAGATAGGAACCTAGTCTAGGACAGGCCTTGATACGCTAATAACCCCCAAGGTGGTATTGATATACTAGTGAATCAACCCCAAGCTGTGAATTCTGACAGAATCAAGCTACTGTACAATGAAGTAATACAAAAATTGGAACATTGGGGATGGTCTCTGGGTTTGCACTGCAATCTTTCCAAGATCATTTCTCAAATGTTTAATAAATATAATCATTTCCCCAAATTAATGAATACATAAAAACTTAGGAAAGTGTATAGCAATTTGTATAGTAATTTGTGTAGTATTCAGTAGCACTTGTATAATAGTTTATATCTAATTATACTAGGTTAAGGAAAGCTACTGAGACCAGGTGTGTGTCAGGGGTGTCCGGGGATGGAGGCCTAGAGAAGCTATTGTATGAAGCTGAAAAGGAAAAGTCTGGATTGCCTTAGTGACCCCAAGATGTTGGAGATGCCAGAGTTGTGGGATACCTGTCAACAAAACCTGCTAACAAAGAATGGAACCAGCACAAGAGAAAGTGTGTTGCAGTTAACAAAGCTGAAAGGAGTTGGAGATCTGAAAAGTGCTTCAGCATCAGACATAGAGATGCAGAGTTTGGAGTTTGCCCAACTGTTTTTCAGTCTTGTTTTGGTCCAGTATTTCCACACTATGCTCCCTTTCCTCCAATTTGGAATGGTAATGTATATCATGTACCATTGTATGTTGGACATATTGTGATCTGCTTTTCATTTTGATTTTACAGGAGATTACATTTAAGAGGACTCCATGAATCTCAGAAGAGACATCAAACTTTGGACTTTTAAAGTGTTGAGACTGTTACTGACTATGGAGATTTTTGAAATTGGACTGAATGTATTTTGCAAAATGATATGGCTACAAGCCTATGTGGGCAAGGGAGTAGAATGTGGTGGTCTGAATGAAAAATGGCCCCATAGACTCATAGGGAGTGGCATTATTTGAGGTATGGCCATATTGAAATAGGTGTGGCCTTGTCAGCAGAAGTATGACACTGGGGGGTGGGCTTTGAGGTTTCAGAAGCTCAAGCCAGGCCTAGTGGCTCACTGTCTCTTTCTACTGCCTGCTGATCCAGACGTAGAATTCTCAGCTACCTCTCCTGTTTCATGTCTGCTTGCATGCCACCATGCTTCCCACCATGACAATAATGAACTAAATCTCTGAACTGTAAGTCAGGTCTAATTGAATATAAGAGTTACTTTGTTCATGGTGTCTCTTCACAGCAATAAAATAAAATTGGTCTCATCTCCGTGCAGTTGTTCCAGATTTCTAGTACACAACTTGGGACAACTCTTATGTCTTATTGCCATAGAGGTACTACTATATTTTTGTGGGTTTAAAAAAAAATCTTTTCTGTAATTGTTGTCTGACTACTCCCTCTACCAAAATGTAAATTTCATGAGATCAGCAATCTTATGGAAGTGAGAAAATATAGTGGCTTAATCCACACTGGCTTTTGGAGCCAGATTCTAAATTCAAATTTATTTTCTGCAATTGAATAGCTATGTGTTGATTAACTTTCTGTTGCTCAGCTTTCTTTTCCTGAAAATAATAGTAATGTTCATATGTCATTGTGCTGGCTAGTTTTATGTTAACTTGACAGAAGCTAGACTCATTAGAGAGGATCAAGCCTCAATTAAGAAAATGCCTCTATAGGATCCAGATATAGAGAATTTTTAAATTAGTGAGTGATGGAGGAGGGCCCAATTCACTCTGAGTGATGCCAGTCTTGGGCTGGTGATCCTAAGTTCTTTAAGAAAGCAGGCTGACAGCCAGGGAACACACATGGCTCCAGCTGTATATGTAGTGGAGGGTGGCCTTGTCGGGCATCAGTGGGAGAGGAGGGGCCTCAGTCCGTGAAGGTTGGATGCTCCACTGTGGGGAATTCCAGGGCAGGGAGGTGGGAGTGGGTGGAAGGGTGGAGGCACATCCTCATAGAAGTAGGAGGAGGGGGGATGGGATAAAGGGTTTCTGGGGCGGGGAGAATGGTGAAAGAGGATAACATCTGGAATGTAGATAAATAAATTATCCAATAATTAACAAAACAAAACAAACAAACAAAAAGAAAACAGACTGAGCAAGCCATGGGTAGCACCTCTTTATGGCCTCTGCATCAGTTCCTGACTCCAGCTTCTTGCCCTGGTTGAGTTCTTGCCTTGACTTTCTTCAATGATAACAGTGATATGAAAGTATAAGCCAAATAAGTTCTTTTCCTCCACAACTTGCTTTTTGCTCATGGTGTTTCATCACAGCAATAGTAACCCTGATTAAGACAGTAATAGAGTAATAGAGTTGGGATTAAACTAACAATGTACTATATTCCTCAAACCTAGGAAAGTGTCTATCACATTGTAATTTCCCAGTAGTGTTTGTTGACCGAATGTATTAGTAAATCCTTGATGAATCCTGCTCCTTCCCTCCCCTTATTATACTTTTTTATTGTTCCCTTCCTTTAGAAAGACTTTTCCTAGTTATTATATATTACTATTTGCTTACTTCTCTGAGTTAAGTTGGTTTTCTCTAATGAATGCTCTTAGAAACTTAGATTTCTGCTTCCAAGCTCAATACAACACCATGGTAATGTGTTGCTTTTATAGTGCTTGATTTCTGACATTAAGTCAAAGCTTGGTGAGAGCAGAGTTTTATGTTTGTAGTATATACTATGGGAAATTCACTGCCAATGATCGTGCTTAATGCATAATATTCACACAATAAATATTTTGACTGTATACTGAAGGCTTTTGTCTCATTTTTCTTTTACAAATGCTGATTAAGAAACATGAAGTCTCTTAGAATTCTAGGTAGTCACACTGCTTTTCAAATGCTAATTTGTAGTCAGGGATATTATTGCTTCTCTACTGTCTTATTTTCTTTTTGGTCAGTTCACTGTTCAAATATAGAGCAGAACTGTGCATTCAAACATCTTGGTTTGCATTTATGATCCATTCCATGAAAGTATACATATATCAACCATTGATTGACTTCTCTTTTACTAGTTTCTTATATTTTAATTGTATTTACTCTAGCACACCCTGTCTTCCTTGCATGTTTATTAGTAATAACAATAATATTGTCACTTATAGTGGTAAAATTTTCTATTTCTAAGACCTCAAATTAATCAGTACTTATAACATATGGTAGAATTCATTGATAGCCTATTTCTAACCATTGTTTCATTCCGATAACTTGACAACTGAACATACACTGTGTAGAAATATACTAAATTGACTACAGGTCAATCTTACTTATTGCTTCAGAAAGAGCAAAGAGGTATTCATTCTTTCCTTTCTTCTCTCTTCCTTTCATTGCTAGCCTGGTTCTTTAGGCATGATAAAAAGACAGGGACAATTATGGTGACAAAGGTAGGGATAAGAGCTCCCTATTACAAAGCCTTTCATAGCAAAATGTCAAGAATTCACCACATAATTGTATTTATTGTAAAGGTTGCCAACAGAAAAAATTCCTTTTATAGATAAATATGTCAAATGGGAATGTTAAAATTGCAGTACTTAAAGCTTAAGTGTACGCAGCCATTCTCATTTCTTATCTGCAATAATGAAAATTTCTAGAAATGTACCAAAACCTCCTTTACAGTAAAAGACATGTATAGTTGCTTGTGAAACTCTTGGGCCCATAATTTTTCTTGCAACATTGTATTCTTATTGTACTTACGATGTCTTTATAAAAAAAAATACATTGCTAAAAACAATTTGGAGAAGAAAGGATTTATTTCATCTTAACAAGAAGTCAGGGAAGGAAACCAAGGCAGGAACTAACTATAGCAGAGGCCATG